>CAUYPK010085104.1:0-35299 GCA_963574355.1 Loris lydekkerianus | reverse complement strand
CTATCCAGATCCTGAATTCAATTTCTGACATCTCAGCTATTTGTTTGGGCATGGGGTCTTGTGCTGTTTCTGTCCCATTGATCGTTGGGGGAGTTGGTCTACTCTGATTATTCATATTGCCCGAGTTTTTTTGTTGATTTCACCTCATGATTGCTTTTCACCGTTGCCTCTGGCAGTCCTCAGAGTTGGGGAGGTGTCTCTTTAAGATTAGACCCCAGCGGGATCACTCTATTGCTGGATCAACAATAGAGTGACCCTGTGTAGTTCCTCTGGGGCTGCTCTAGTTAGGGAGTTCTGGTTGTAGAAGCAGCTCCAGTGTGCGACACACCCGGATTCAGCAACAGGGCTGGGGGTGATGTGCACGGTTCTCTGTGCCTGGCACCCAGTGACTTTGGCACAGAGATCCCAAGGCTCTAGCAGTCTCTGGCCAGGAGAAGGGCTCTGTACAGAGGCAGGGAGGGCTCCAGCAGGCACGCAGCTACCAGAGTCCCTGGTCAGATGGATCAGCTAGTGTGGAGGCTGGGAGAACACAGGAGGGGGCACGCAGGGTTGCGTGTCTCCCGCAGTTCCTGGTCAGGTAATGTGGAGCCCTGGTGGGTGCAGGTCACCAGTCGGGGGTCACTGCACACCTCTTATGGAGGTCTGGGCGGCGCCAAGCCCAGAAGTTTGAGGTTGCTGTGAGCTGTGACGTCAGGGTACTCTACCCAAGGCAACAGCTCAAGGCTCCAGTGTGCCAAAACTGTCTCACTCTGCTCCTAAGGGTTAGGGCTGTGAGGCAGTTCAGTCCCCGCCTTTAAGCTGCTCAGTCACTAGGTTACTTTGTCCCACGTGTTCCTTGCTCTGGGACCGTGAGGGCAAAGCTTGCCTGGGCAGTTTTTTCACACAATGGCTTTCACTGAGCCCAGCTCAGTGGCTCATTTTGGGGAGCCAGACAATGCCCAAAGTTCTCCACACTTTTGCTCAAGCTCTCCCCGAGGCAGCTCAACTGAGCACCAAGTCCAAGAATGCCAAAAAAGTTCACAGGTAAGGCCTTTCCAGTTTGCAGTCTCACTGCTGCTTGTACTCACGGTTGCTGGCGTGATTAGGTCAATCAAACACTCGCAGCTACTTGCCAGTTTTTCACTGTTTTTGTCCTCCTCCTGGGGTCCAGAAGTCCCTTGCTGGCTCCCTGTATCCTCAAAGGGATGATCATAGGCAGATCCCACCGGCCGGAGATGTCTGGAGTCTTGTCTCCCCAGACTCGCCGTGCCGAGTTGCAGGGAAGATGTTACTCAGCCGCCATCTTTTTCAGCTTTTTAACATTGTAAGGGAAGAAAAGGCGATCAAGGGTATCCACATAAGGTCACAAGAGATCAAACTTTCACTCTTCGCAGATGATATGATTGTATATCTGGAAAACACTGGGGAATCTACTACAAAACTCTTAGAAGTGATCAAGGAATACAGCAGCGTCTCAGGTTACAAAATCAACATCATAGCCTTTATATATACCAACAATTGTCAAGTTGAAAAAACAATTAAGGACTCTATTTTATTCACAGTAGTGCCAAAGAAGATGAAATATCTGGGAGTCTATCTAACAAAGGATGTGAAAGATCTACATAAAGAGAACTATGAAACTCTAAGAAAAGAGGTAGCTGAGAGGTCATTTCAAAAGTTTTGTTCGTTTTTATGAGTCTATTTTAAACTGTAATGTCTCAGTGAATATTTATTCAATTTAATCGAAATAAGTGCCATTTGAATCAGTGCACTTTTGCCAACGTAACACAAGTCGATTAATTCTGTCAGCATAAAAATTGGGTGCTCGGGATTCGATGAAGTCAATGAAGGCCATTTTTGCTAGGTCCTGATTGGCAAAGGTTCTACCCATGAGAAATTTATCAAAGTGCTTGAAAAGATGATAGTTGGTTGGCAAGAGGTCTGGGGAGTATGGTGGGTGGGGCAGAACTTCGAGGCTCAATTCCTTTAATTTTTCGACGGTGATTTGTGAGACATGCGGCCGGGTGTTGTCATGGAGCAGGATTGGACCTCTTCTGTTGACCAGTGCTGGCTGATGCTGATGCAATTTTCAGTACATTTCATCGATTTCCTCACAACAAATCTCTGCTGTGATGGTTTGGCCTGGTTGCATAAAGGTATAGTGAATCACACCAGCCGCTGACCACCATGCAGTAACCAAAAATCATTTTTTGGTGGGGTTTTGCCTTTGGGAAGTGCTTGGGTGGCTCATCCGTGTCCAACCACTGTCCTGAATGTTTCCTATTATCGTAGATAATCCACTTTTCATCACACATGACGATCCAATCCAAAAAAGGATTGTTTTGGTTGCGCAAAAGCAATGAAGAACAAACCTCAAAACATGACAATTTCTGCCTATCGTTTAAATCATGGGGAACCCACTTTTCAAGATTTTTGACCTTTCCAATACATTTTAAACCATCAAAAACTGCATGGAAGCTGACACCCCATTCTTCCGCCATCCCACGCACTGTTTGTGATGGGTCAGTCTCCACCAAGGTCCTCAGATCCTCGTCCTGGATTACTCTAGATCAACCACTTTGGGACTCATCTTCAAGGCTAAAATTTCCAGAACGAAATTTTGCTAAACAACATCGAACAGTGCGTTCATTAACACTATCATTGGCAAATGCCTGGTTAATTTTTCGGGCTGTTTCGGCAGCGCTTTGGTTCAATTTGAATTCGTAGAGAAAAATTGGCCAAAAATTGCTTAATGACATCATATAGTAATAGGCTGAAAAGAATAAAAAAAATTAGAAGTAGAAAAAAATGAACAGCATCAATGTATAGAGTACAAAATTCTCCATCGATCAGTATATGCCATGACACAGTAGAATAAATATTTATTGAGATATGGAGCTACAAAAACACATGACATTAAAATGGACAAAACTTATGAACCACAGGATGGGATAGAATTCCCATCCTGTGGTTCATAAGCAAATAAATAAAAAATAGAGGAGGAGCCCCCTATATGAACATTTTTGCTGATAGAGGTCAGGCTGGAGCATGTGGCTCCAGGTCTATCGGCTGAGTAGGTGTGACAAAATCCAGCCCAGAAACAGAAAATTTCTCACCCAGGGCAGATAGATCAGGGCTGCCCTCCACATGCCTGGCACGGAGGAGGCGCAGCGGCTGCGCGTCTTGAGGGCAGCTCACTCCCGAGAGAAAGGACAGAGCTGAGGCGAGGAGACTTTGCCTTTCAAGTTTATTGTTGGGATGAATCTTGCGTTGATTCTAAGAGCAGAGAGAGGAGTAATGCTGAGAAGGGAGAAAGATTTACTCAGGGAAAACAAACCCAATTCATTGAACCAGGATCAAAGTACAGAAACAGGCACCAAAATCTCTAGTAACTTGTCCCTGCTTATCCCGAAAAGGAAGTAGAGCCAAGACTTGAACCCACGTCCATCAGAGTCTTGGGCTTTTGCAGGTTCCAGTACAATTACCACCTGACAGAAACACAGATGTCAAAAGTAGAAAATGAAGCAGAATCTGACTTGTACACCTATTATAATTAAATATTTAAATTTTGCTTTTTATACCAGTGTTTATCTGCGTCCTAAAGAAAAATGCAGGCTAAAAGAAGACTCTGACAAGTCTTTCATTTAAATAAACTGCTGTGGGCTGCACCTGTGGCTCAGGGAGTAAGGGCGCTGTCCCCATATACCGAACGTGGTGGGTTCAAACCCGTCCCAGCTAAAAACGGCAAAAATAAATAAATAAATAAGCTGCTGCTATAACACCAAAGACAAACTTTTCTAAAATAGATAAATAGTTCTAAAATGAACTACAATACCTGATATTTCATAGAAAAGAATACCTATAATAGTAATTATGAGCTATTTACAGCACATTTTAATTGGTACTTAGATATTAATAACAATCTATAGAACTGTTTTGTTTCTCAGTGGGACTTTAAATGACACACAGGTTGCATCCTGCAAGCTATCAAATGGCCTTGGAAACAGATTATGTTTTCAGGATCTGAGAACTAATAAATAATACTCAGCTACAACGTGATAGAGGCCTGGGCTGTGCCCTCATGTGTCACTGGATTTCTCTGCAGCTGATTAAACACCTCAAGGCATTCTAACCCTTATCAAAGTCACTAAACAAAGCAAGCCAGCAAAGGAAACCTGCAGTCAATTTATTTCATTGAAGTTTTTAGTTGACATATTCACAAACTGACAAAAGTCATGCTGATTTTTAAAAATAAAAATAGCAACAAATCCATAGTTAGAAACAATTTTTAATTCTATTACTTGTATCTTACCATGTACAGCGAAAAAATACTTGAACATGTGAGTGACTTAAAAATATCTCATTGAAAAATAACAAGAGTATTTCTAAGCAATGAACCAAATCTGTCTTTGTAACAAAAGATGTGCACACAACTTTGTGTACCTTAATGTTTATTATTTTCTGAGGAGGTGGTTACTAAGTCTTTCTCTTCCTCTTTATTGTCCTGTAACATATTATAACATGAGAATACATTATTAGGTGGTGCAATAACTTCTAAAATTTATTTTTCTTAAACTATCATATTTTACACAAAGAAAAAGGAAATCTGATCTTTTACAGGAGCACCTCTTGGTCATATGGATCAAAGTAAAGTATTTTTTAAGTTTTTTTTTTTTTTTTTTTCATTTTTTTGGAGTGCTGATGACAAGCCCAGCATTTTGGAAGTAATCCTTGGAGCAGGAAGATTGAGATTTCTAGGTGATATCATGTAATACATTATGGACTAAAGGCAGAGGCTGGCTTCAGAAGCCACTTTCGCAAAACGTTGCATGGCAGAGATGGCCCCTGGAAATGGTTTGCCACGTTCTTAGTTCTGTGGCCAAAACACTTTGTTCAGCTCCCCAAACACCTGTCTGGTGTCATAATCCTGTGACCTAGAGCTGTCTAATATTCCCTAATAAATCTAAATAAACCGTATGAGCTGTGAACACCATAAAAATGTAGAAGAAACCTCAGAGGGATGACAGGGTGCTAGGAAAGCTCTATTATCAAAGGAAAGCTTTGACGTTACAGGTGGTATGTCAGCAGTGTTTTAATTTAAAATTCTTCCTTATCATGATACCAAATTTGGCATGCTGCGGAACTCATTTTACAACACCATACTTCTGCAACATTAGATTTTTTTCCCTGCTGATTTTAGTATGGTCATTCACGTATGAATACAAGCCTTTTATATAGGTTTAAATGTCCCTCGGCTCACAAATCTTTTTACTAATCTATACCTATTTTATTAATACCTTTACACCAGTTACATTATCAATGGCCTACAGGAATTTAGGCTTACTATTAAGGGAAAATTTTAAAACAGTTCACTGAAATTTTCTTTTATTTAACACATAGAACTACAGGATTAGCTTCTTTTGGGGGGCAGACTAGTAATATGGTTACTTTTAACATAAATTCTCACACAATATCACGTGCTCTGAAATGGAACATTTTCCTCCTGGCAAGATTTGTTCTCACTGTAAACATTATCCCTGGTGAAAGTTAAAACAGCAAACCCTTGTGAGATTGGTGAATGGAGTCTATTTAAAGACATGTATTCCAAATAAAATGTATATTCCAAATAAAATGTATAATCAGTTGCTAACAGAAAAATCTGGTTTTCTTCACTTGTAGTGGTGCACCATGAGCAAATTTAGGAAACCATTCAGAATTCAGCAACAGCTTGTTCATTTCAGACAAAGAAATAGGATGCATTATTTAATTTTATCATTCATTTTTAGATCCATGATACATTTCTTGAACTTCTGTAATTTAGACCCTGTGCTAAGGGCTGGGACTAGAGCAGGGATGGCCCTGGGAAGGCAGGGTCCCTGCTGCTGGGAACACCTTCTGTGCCTCCCATCAGCTTCACAGCCTTCTGTTCCATGCCATAATAATTAGTATACTTATTAAACTATTGCATGTATTAATACATAATAAAAATTGTTAACAAAAACCGCTCACTTAACTGATAAAGGAACTCCTATGAAAGGAACAAGGTTTCAGGAGCCGACCATGAGCCGCCTCAGACCTGCCGTCCATGTTTGCTCTCCTCCCCGTCCCCACCTGCAAACCTGTCTCTGCGTCTCCGCGCACGGTGCGGCCTCCTCCCGTCCCTTATCTCTTATGCAGCTGCCCGTCTGTATAACCCTCTTCCCTCCAGCTGCTTTCTTCCCCTTCCTGCCTCCCTTCCTCTCTTCTTCCTTCCTTCCTTCTTTCTTTTCTTTCTTCAAGTTCTTCCCTTTGTAAATATACTGAGGAAGTTCTGAGAGTTAAACATCTTAAAAAAACCCAACAAAAGCATGATAGAGTTTTAAATGTAAGTTATGTCCATGGATCTTTGCATTTTAATATAGGTATTATTATTAACTTCATTTTTCAAATTCAGCACACAGACATAGAAAAATTAAGTGACTTGCTTAAGAACACAGGGCTAACACAAGGTAAAACCCAAAGCCAGGATCTACAAGAATGTCCTAGAAAAAGATGCTCCTTAGTTTTGTTAATGCACAGACTCCTACAGATTTTCCAAGTATTGAGGTTTCTCAAATGATTGCTTATATTGCAACCCACTAGGAAAATTGATTATTTTGGAAGTTTATTCAAATGTAGTTTGATAATTAGAAATAATTAATTAATTTACTAACTTAATACATTTTCAGAAACTACCCATGCCACTATAATTCTTATGTAATCTGCAAACTATTTATTAATCATTTCAAAGATTCTCACTTGGTTTTAATCTTCAAAGTCATCTCTTTCTCCTTATATTATTTGATTATGATATAAATATTTAATAGGATATAAACCTCAAGTCATAATTTTTCTCTTAAAATAAGAAAGAATAAAACAGAACATAGAATTAGAATATAATGATATTATTTAATGGCCAGTAATATTCCTCAAGACTTTTAGTTTTTATGGACACTGATTCATTATTTATTTCAAGATGCCATGACTATATTTCTCATGAAATATTTTTATACAACGCCTGAAAAAATGGCCTTAGAGTTGAAATATACATACAGCCATTTTGTTCAAAAAGATTAATAAAAGTTCACATAATTTCTAATCTTGCTAAGTGAAAAAAATTGATGTATTTTTATAGGATTTTCCCCTTTTTTCTCTATTATGACCAAGAGATAAATCACTATCTTCTGATAATTTGAAGTTCTGTCAACTCTGGAGAGTGCATTTGGATAATTCTGTTGTTTTGGGGTTATTTAAAACTTAATTCTGATTAAGTTAATAGTATAAAGCCTAGATTTTCCTATAAATTATTGTCCCTTTATAATATATAGTATAAAATATTGATGCTTATAGGTGTGAGCAAGGATTTTATAATATTTTCTGCATAATCAAAATTCTACTTTAAACGGCTTAGCTCTTGTAATTATGTAATAAAGCATGTGTTTTATGTTGCTCATGATAAATAAAAACTATTTAATGGAGAAGGGATTTCCCCAATACATTACTGTGAAGATACAATCACAAGATATCACAATACATAGGAAAGCAGGGTTCATGGTGGGAATTGGGAAATTTTTCAAAGTAGCATTTTTGGCAGACATTTAAAGATTGAAAGGACAAGTCTGTGGCTTAGCCCGCATGGAAGGATGACCCCAGCTCCTTCAGAGGCTTTTCCCTTAAGGTTCAAGGATCTGGGATGGTGGCAGTAGCAACACCAGACTTATTGACAGAGTTCTCCAGTGGAGTCGAGTTTTCATCATTTATTAGCACCTTTTTCATGACCCAGTGAAAATCAGCTGTTTATAGTTGAGGAGATATAAAGCAAGGAATCCCCTGAAGAACCAGAAATGCATGTTCGTATCACAAGTAGAATGGATTCCCGTAACCTCTGCCTCTGTTGTCCTCTTTTAATATAGGAAATTTTACATGTGGAGTGCCAGTGATTTAAAGGACAGCAAAAGGCTAGTGTCTAAAGGAAGAGATTAAATTAAAACAATCTTTACAGTTCCCTTTGCCTATCAAATTCTTTGGTTCATATATATCCTACCTCTACAATGACTTTCAGCCTTGGAGACATTAATCCAACATTCTGAAAAGGGAATGCTGAAAACATTTTTTGCACTGTCGAGTAAACTTGTGCTGTTCATGCTCCCCGAGAGTCCCTGCCATGCACCAGAAGGTCTCTATTCACTGACCTGACCAAGAGCAATTGAGAGAGGAAGTTGTGTTCCACAAAAGATGTTCTGACCTGTGAATGCCAGTGAGAGCTTTATGTAACTAGAATTTTTGGTTGACTATTATATACAAGTAACAGAGTTCTCAGAAAACAAAACAAAAAACAAAACTCTGAAATACTTTTAGTTTCTGTTGTTGTTAAATTCCCCTGGAAGATTCTAAGATGCATTCCCTAACAATGAGTTTCTTTGGAACGGTGTGTTACATAAAAATAAATGGGGTTGGATGACTGAAAGGAATGGAAAAATCATTGGGATTAACCAGTGGGGAGAGAAGATGGCTCTCTTGACAAACCAAGGGAAGGGAGTGAGAAGTTAGGGAGTGCAAGGTAAGTGGTGGTGAAGAGTAACCAGGTCTAATTTTCTTTGGGGCGAAGAGGTAGATTTCCAGGTTTTATGCTGCAGTAGTCACTTTGTAGTCTCTGGCTCCTGACGTAGTGAGTGAGCTCCAGGCTGGCACAGCAGAAGGGCATCTGGTGCCCACAGACAGGTGATGCTCTGCCAATGTCAGCCTGAGGCAAAACATCCAGATAAAAAATCGTAAAAGGGGCTCTTAAAATAACAGAAATTTCTTCTGTCGCGGTTCTGGAGTTCAGAGCCTGAGATCAAGGTAGTGCAAGCTGTCGCTCCCTGGAGGCTCTGAGGATGGGTAGTTCTGTGTCTTTCTCCCAATGTCCCTGCTTTGTAACCTAGTCAGTCCCAGTCCCACTTCCCTGGTCACACAGGCTGTGCCTGGTGTCTCCATGTGGGTCTCTTCCCAGTGTGTTTTGGGTGTCTGGATTTTCCTCTTGTTAAGAACAAAGTCATCTGATTTAGAGCCACCCTGATAGAGCGTGTTGGCTTCTTAAATTTACTAATTGCATCTTCAAAGAGCCTATTTCCAAGTAAGGTCACATTCTGAAGTGTCAAGTGGACATAATTTTTGGGAGGACACCATTTAACTTTATAAATTTCCCATGCTCAGCACAAAGAGGAAAATTATTTGAGAAAACACCAAATCAGTTGCATTGCTTGTACTCTCCTCCTGCCCTTTGTGAAAAGGGACAAAGGATCCATGGTGTGGAAAAAGACTTTCCAGACTGAGGTCGTGCAGAGATTCAGTTTCTATTTGCAGTATGATCCCCTAATATTGTGCTACATGGTATGTTTCTGATAATTAAATATTTTCATATATTTGTGCGTTTATTCTACTTTTTAGAGAGGGCTTGGAAGAATAAAATAAGTAAATATCTGAGTTAAAAATGGATTATAGTAGTTTTAACATTGGATTTCTTGGTCTTTATCAAGTTATCACATTATTGTTATTTAAGTGTAATGTTTTTATATGAGTTTGAATTGGACATGGATTCAATCCATTACCAACCCATACCCAGTAGCCCATTTCTAAATTACACTGCTACTCAGTTGAATATTGAATTGCATTTTTGTAAGTAAGCCTGTGCCAAATGTCAATTGAATATTCTAGGATAATTAATATTTTTTAAAAGGGAAATTTTTTGTTGAATAACCAAATGATTTT
Organism: Loris lydekkerianus; assembly: GCA_963574355.1. Lineage (NCBI taxonomy): Eukaryota > Metazoa > Chordata > Mammalia > Primates > Lorisidae > Loris > Loris lydekkerianus. The sequence continues at coordinate 25,552 of CAUYPK010085104.1, read as the reverse complement.
TATTCCATGGTTGTGGTAGTACACATAGGTAATTTTTAAAAACTAAATATATCAATATGAAAATGTGCTATCTTCAGATAAACACAGATATGTAAACAGAGTGAAATTCATCTCACTGTAATTTGCAAAAGCCATTAGACCAAGTACTTGAAATTATGTGTAACCAGGCACGCTGTGAATTATTTTCCTTCTGATCAAGGTTTGATCCATCTCTGCATGTGTCGCCTGTCGAGAATACATAAGCAAACATTGCTGACCATCAATCATTATGTTTAATCAGGGTTTCTTATTTCAGTGGATAAGTTTTGATGAGTGGGAGGAAAAATCCAGACCTTGAACAAAGTGGAAAAAAATGAAAAATGTAATTGTAAAGCTTTAAAAAGGATTGGGAAGAGAGAGAGAGAGAGAGAGAGTGTTTAAAAAATATCTAATCCTCTGAATCACCCTTTATGTGTGTTTAACATTTTATCAAGGTCTCTGGGTTTACAATTATTATTTAATTGAATCATTTCTATTTCTGAAGTGAGGACTATAATAAATAAATATGTATGTGATATATATATATATATATATATATCAAATACAAAAATATATGAATATAGTCTCTCAATCATCTATCTATCCACCTATCTTTCTATAGAACGATCTCCCATGAGTTTATATATATGTAGTGGGGATGTTAGATATTATTTTCTGCTCAATCACATTACTTTTTAGAGAAACCCAAAAGGATTTCAAATTGAAATAAATTCTGCCTTGAAGATATGACACCCTCTTGGTAGTACAGGATGGAATCGTAATGTAAGGCCTTTCTTAGAGTCTGAAGACACAGGCGTTTATTAAGCACATTTTGTTTCTTGGTACAAACTAGTGGGAAACCAAAATGTCTTTTAGTTCTTGTAAGTATTACATGGAAATATCTATAAAGTTGGCAGAGAAAGATATGCTTACACATAAAGGAATGTCACAAATTTACTTACTTATCACTCAGGGGATTTCTGAGTTATCACAGCACCAATTATAATAATCATACACCTAACTACAATTGTTGCTGGTTTCTAAGAATTTGCAGAATCCTACAAGCTATATCCCCTTTATTCACTGCCTTTTTGATAGTAGGTGCACAGAACACTTTTATACCATCAAAGATAGAAAGGAAAACAAGATCATGAGTGTGAAGGGCACTTTTTCGTGCGTGAACAAACACACATGAATTGTCATAAACCACATTCTTGTTCCTGTTGTCTTTTTCCAATCACAAACTGAACAGTAACTTAAAAATGTAAATTTAATACAATATTTATAACCATTTATAAATATACCTTTTGTCTGTCTACACTGTTTTTCCTACATTCTATTCATTTTAAGAGTAGAAAATTTTGTAAATTTATCATTTTGTCATTTCAAAATAAATGAATATAAATTAACATGTACACATTGCAAGTGTCAGAGAAAGAATATGTGACTACAAATCTGGAAGAATTCTTTTGTCCTTGTGAAACCATTTCACCCACATGTGAGTATTCCAGGAGTGGGTTGCAGTAAAATGCCAGTGGGCCTTATAATAACTATTGTCTATCACGTATGATAGAACGTCCTGTGTTGCATAAAGTACACAGCGCACAGTCCATAGTACATAGCATACAACGAATAATGCAGAGTGTATAACATTTGCTCAGTTTTTACTTGGATTTTGTAAAAGAGTCCCCAAAGATTTCAATTTGTGGTGAAACTTCAAGCTGAAAATTTTCAATGCTTCTCTGTGCTGTAGTTAAAAAGTGTTTCTATTTTTGGGGGAGAGGGAATTTTTTTTCCAGATTTATTGAGGCATAATTGACAAATAAATTGTATATATTTAAAATTCATAATGTGATGTTATGATATATACACAACACACACATATACCATGAAACAATTATCATAATCAATTTATTTAGTGTATCCATCATTTTACATAGTTTCTTGTGAGGACATTTAAGATCTATTTTCCTAGTAAACTTCAAGTATACAGTATAGTATTATTAACTATCATCACTATGTTGTATGTTAGATCTTTCGAATTTATCCGTCCCCATAACTGAGACTTTATAACATTGACTGACTTCCCATTTCCTGCGCACTCCTGACTTGACAGCCACCATGCTTCTCAGAGCTCACGAGCTTCCCTTTCTAGAACGATACACATAGCAGGAGCAGATGTGCATGTCTGCACCTGCCTCACTTTGCTTTTCATAATGTCCCCCAGGTTCATTATGTCCAAAGTGACAGAATTTCCTTCTTTTTTAAAGACAGAATACTGTTCCATTGTACATATATACACCACATTATCTGTTTCCATTCATCTATCAATAGATATTTGAATTAATTCTATATTTGGCTATTTGGCTAGTGCTGCATGAACTCATGGGGGTACACATGTCTCTCTGAGACACTTGTTACTTCCTGCAGGCACATAGCTAGAGGTGGGATTGCTGAATCATGTTGTAGTTCTATTTTTAACTTTTTGTGGAAAATCCATATTATTTTCTACAATGTTTGCACCAATTTACCCCTCAAACACCAGTGTACAGGGTTACCTTATCTCCAAATCCTGGCCAATGCTTGTTATCTTTTGTCTTTTTGATACAGCCATCCTAGCAGGCATAGGGATACCTCATTGTGCTTTTTATTAGTTTCCCCCCTAATCATTAGTACTGTTGAGCATTTTTTCATAGACCTCTTGAACATTTGTGTCTTCTTTTAAGAAATATTTATCCATATATTCTGCTTATTCTTAATTTTTTTTCTTTTCTTGCTGTGTAGTTGTTTGAATTTCTTATATATAACGCTTGGGACAATACTTCAACAGATGTATGGTTTGCATATATTTTCTTTAATTGTGTAGGTTATTTATTTACTCTGTTTATAATTTCCTTTATGGTGGAAAGGAAACAATAATTATTTTGAGGAAACCCCATTTTTCCATTTTTGCATCTGTTGTCATTTCTTTGGGGTCTGGCCAAACATACTCTTGCCTATGTCATTATGAGGATGTGACCAGTTGCAAGTTTTACACATTAGTGTTGAAAACGATATTTGTGCAAAACACTGTGGCATTCCTTTAAAAGGTGGTGGCCTTCCTTGGAAAAGGTGGACATACATGCAATATACAACAGTTCTATCCCTAGTAGCATGTTGTTTAAAGCACTTGCATAATGACTCTTGAGAAACTGTCACAGTGAGGTTACTGGAAACAGAAACTTATAAAAAAGCATTTATAACACAAGTTTTTGTATTTTTCAAAAAATCCATAACAAAAACTTAAAATGATGCAAAGGCAGACTGAAGAAGAGATATATAAACTGTGTTATATTCATGTAATTAATACAGTGGTCTAGTGAAAATGATGATGAATGTAACAAAATAGAGAAAATTTCTAAAATGTTCATAAAGAACATGTACTTTATAATTTCAATCATATAAAGGTAAAATATAGACAAAATAAATCAGATTGATTAGCAACAAATATATGTGGTAAAACCATTGCATGAACAGCAAGTCTAGATATGACATCCTCTAAGAAATCACAGGGGATTCTGACACATGAAGAATCCCACGCTCACAGGTTGGCAGAATCAACACTGTTAAAATGCCCACACTCCCAAAGTGATTCACAGATTCAATGTAGTCCCCATCAAAATACCAACATTATATTTCACATACCTAAAAAAAGTTCAACTCTTTCTTTAGAACCAGAAAAGAGACAAATAGACAAAAGAATCTTAAGCAAAAAGAACAAGTCTGGAGACATCACGTTACCAGACTTCCAACTATACTGCAAGGTGATAGTAACCAAAACAGCATGGTCTTGCTACAAAAGCAGACACAGACCAGTGGAACAGAACAGAGAACCCCTACATAAAACTGTCCACCTGCAGCAAATTGATCTTTGACAAAGCAGCCAACATGCATCCTGGGAAAAAGAAACCCTGTTGAGTGAGTGGTCCTGGGCAAACTGGACAGCCACAGGCAGAAGAATGAAACAGGACCCACCTTTTACCACTCATAAAAAATAATTCTAGATTGATAAAAGACTTAAATGTATGGCATGGAACTGTAAGAATTCTATTAATGTAAGAAAACATGGGGAAATTCTTTTAGATATTAGTCTAGGCAAAGAGTTTTTGACTAAGACTTCAAGGACAATCACAGCAACAACAAAAATAAACAAATGTGATTTGATTAAACAATTATAAAAAGCTTCCAAACAGCTAAGGAAATAATCAACAGAGCAAATAGACTATAATATGAAAGAAAATATTCAGAAACCTGATAAAGGGCTAATACCCAGAATCTATAAAGCACTCAAGAAAACCAGTAAGAAGAAAAATGAACAAGATCACCAAAAAGTGGGGAAAGAATGTGAACAGAACTTTTCAAAAGAAGGTAGACAAATGGCCAATAACCATATGAAAAAGTACTTTATGTCACCAATAGTCAGGGAAATGCTATTAAAACTACAATGAGCTATCACCTTATCTCTGTTAGAATGGCTTTAATTAAAAAGTCAAAAAGCAATAGTTGCTGACACAGATATGGACAGAAAGAAATGTTTCTACACTGTTGGTGGGACTGCAAAGTAGTACCTCCCGTATGGAAAACAATGTGGAGATTTCTCAAATAACTCAAAGAGACCTACTGTTTGATCCAGCAATCCCACTACTGGGCATTTACCCAAAGAAAATAAGTCATTTTTATCAAAAATATACCTGAATGTGAATGTTTATTACAGCACAATTCCAAATTGTAAAGATGTGGAATCAACTTGTGTGCATCAATTCATGAGTGTATTAACAAAACGTGGAATATTATGCCCTAAAGTACTACCCAGCCACGAAGAAGGATGAAGTAAGACCTTTTGGAGCAGTTTGGCGGGAACTGGAGACCATTCTCCTAAGGAAAATATCTCAAGAGTGGAAAAACAAACACCACATGTTGTTGCTATTAAATTGGAAGGTACTGATGAGCACACAGGTGAACAGAAGGAAGTAAAACTCAGTTAAATCAAGCAGGGAGGAGGCAAGAGGAGGGCAAAAATTTGCCTACGAGGCACAAGGAATGCTATCCGGGTAAAGAGCACATGTACAGCTGTGACGCAAGCATTATAAAAGCTATCCATAGGCTGGGCGTGATGGCTCACACCTGCAATCCCAGCACTCTGGGAGGCTGAGGCAGGTGGGCTGCTTGAGATCAGGAGTTTGAGACCAGCCTGAGCAAAAGCAAGATTCCATCTCTACTAAAAATAGACAAACGGAGACAAGAGAATACCTTGAGCCCAAGAGTTGGAGGTTACTGTGTAGAGCCCAAGAGTTGGAGGTTACTGTGAGCCATGATGCCACGGCACTCTACCAAGGGTGACAGCTGGCGACTCTGTCTCCAAAGGAAAAAAAAGCGATCCATATAATTAAAAGCATGTATACATTTTTAATATTTGGAAATTTAAAAAAAAATTCTGTTTACTGAGGGGTGGAGGGTGCATTTCTGGTAGTTATACTTATTACTTAAATTACTTAACTTATGAAAAAGTAAAATGTTTACTTAAATCTTAACTAATTTTAAAACTGTGGGGCACCCACTATCTGCCCGATACTATTGAAGAAATTACAATACAGGTGCTATGTGGGTAAACACGTCTGCCTGAAACCTTTTCTTCTCTTTGTCTAATTTCCTTGGGTTTGCTTTTTATCAAGCAGCTTGAGCTTATGGATTTGAGGTCTTTTAACATGATAAATTCATTTACAGGTAACATACAGAGGGAGACAGAAACAAAGAATTATAAGTCATTCTATTTGAATTAATGTGAGATATCACCATCAGAAATGTTCTATGGGTCATCATATTTCAATATTTAGCTGTACAAAATCTACGGAAAAGCACGAGCTGTCAATTGCTAATATTTATGATGAACTTTAAGAGCGGAAATTAAGAGCTCTCATGACAATTTAAAGAGAAGCACCCCATTTGCCAGCATGTGTTGTAATAATGATTTACGCCTGTTATTATCTGAAGTCGACCGTGTGCTAGAGTCTTACGCTGAGTGTTACCTCTAAAGACAGCACAGAAACATGCTCAGATCAAGCTTTCAAGTGCTGTCAGGGACACTGAAGATCTCTGAGATCTCGGTATGTGGGCTAAGTGTACATAAATTTATCTCCACTTAAAGTACCTTGCTCCCATCAACAGATCATTTCAAAACATGAAATATTTAGAGAAGATATGGGCATTTAAAAATGTGTTTCAGATAAATTCATTGGAAAAATCCTATTGAAATGGCTGAAAATTTCTTATGCAGTCCATAGATTAAAGAAATGAATTAGAATTGGTTGGCTTAACATGCACTATAATAATTCAGGAGAGTGGGGCTTTTAGCGCTGACATAAATCAATGAGCCTACTTACTCAGGATTATCTGTGGCAGGAAACAGTCAATGAGCTCTGCCCAGCTGCTTCTGACAGCCGGCACCTTCCCCAGTTCACTCTCTCATATTGGTTTCCTTGAAAAAGGATATTTTTAGACAGAGCCTTTTGGCATCATTCTTTTGGTCCATCTGAGAGGAGAGAAAATAGCTTTTCCCGGGTAACTAGCAAATGCTTATTCCATTTCTAAGTCCAAAATGTGTAAAGGGCAGAGAGGTTTTAATGAAACCCTTGTCAAATCTTTCCCACTTTTCCTTTAAGTCCTTCCTTATAGGATGATTTTAACTGAGAATTGATTTTAAATGACCTAGTTGTGAGGTAGGCTGCCAAAGGTGGGTCAGCTGGGCTGTAGGATTCCCACAGAGCTGAGGAGGATTTTGAAGAACGACCCTTTGAGGTAAAGCTGCAGATATCATGGTGGGGCCTTTTTGACAACTCAGAGCTGACTGCTGGAATTTTCCTCTGTCCTCACACTTCATTTTCCTCTGCTGTTTTTAATTTGTTTTTGAACTTGCTCTTTGTGTGTGTGTGTGTGTGTGTGTGTGTGTGTGTGTGTGTGTGCACCTGTCGCCCTTTATTGGAATTATTTGATTCAGGATTTCATCATTCGTTATGTTACCTTAGTGAAGCTCAGTGTTTCCGAGGACCTCTAGTACCATTTTTTATGTTGTTCTGAAAGGTCAGTAGCTATGCTGAGACTTTTCCTATCCACAGCTGTCCCTTTACCCGTTCCTGCTCAATCATTTATCCTAAACAGCAGCTCAAATTAACCACTTCATTTTGATGACGATTTGGGGGTTAAGTGGATCAGGCCATCTGTGCCTGGTCTTCCTGGCATTGGCTGGGGCTGCCTGGTTTTCCTACAAAGACGCTTCTTCATGCTCACATTTCAGCCTGATGCTTTGTGACCTTCCCACATCATCTAAATACTTCTGCAGGGTCTTTTTATGTGGCATGGGACAGCATGCCCATCTCAGGAGAGCCAGACTCTTTACAAGGGGGCTGGCTTCCCTGGGGGGAGTGTTCCCAGAGACCTGGAAAGACATCCCAGCTCATCATCTGTGCTTGAAGAACACACAGTGTCACTTCTGTCACATCCATTGGCGAAAAGGAGGGAAAGTAAACTCCACATCTCAGTGAGAAGAGTAGCCAGCAGCTCAGGGCCATCTTAATCTCCAGCATGATGCTCATACTCAGGCACTTTTTAAAATACAGTCTTCTAATTAGCTTCCTTAATAAGAACTTCCAAGAATATAACTTTTGTTACAGCGGTAATAGCATGTGCTTTAGAGTAAAACTAGGGTTAAATATTATATTTTTCTTACTTTTGATATAACTTTCCTTACTTTACATATCTGAACTTTAGATTTCTTATAAAAATGCGGATGACCATATTTTTTGAGGAAGAGAAGAATATCAAAAAGTGGTTTAAAACTATGTAATGCAGTGTCTGGCACAATAAAGTGAGTTTTATCTATACCCTGTATAAGGTAAAAACTACAAATATTTTAAATTGCACATGAACTTTATGGACACTCTTCATTTACAACTATTTTAACTTGCACACCAACCTTATGGATATCCTGTATTTTTCCCCTAGATGAGTGGTTTTTCCTAACTGAATTAACAACTATGGCTTGAAAACCCTTTCTCCAATCTATCCTGCATGCAGCTTGCTGTTGAAGAGACGTTCCTAATGTGTTTCTTTAAAATGTTACTCGTTTTTCAAAAAATGTTTTATGACAACCCAATGGCAACATTTTACGTTTGGATTCAGGGATACACGAATAGGTAAAGCATTATTTCTGGAGTATCTGTGAGGGTGTTTCTGTAAGAGATTGGTATCTTAATCCATGGACTAAGTAGGGAAGACTCACTCTCATCATGGGCAGGAATCATCCCATCAGCTTGGAGTTCAGGTAAAACAAAAACGCTGAGGAAAGGTGAATTCACCCCCCCTCTCTCTTAGAGCTGGGAGCACCTTCTCCCGAACTTGGACAGTGGATTCCAGGTTCTTTGGCCTTTGGACTCTGAGACTTGCACTGGCTGTACCTGGGGTCCTCTGACCTTCCACCTCGGACTGAGTTATGCATCAGTTTCTCTGGCTCCCTTTGAATCTGAACTGATCAAGGCTGGCAGGCCTCCTGGTTCTCCAGCTTGAAGATGATTTATTGTGTGAATTCTTAGGGTTGATAATCACCTGAGCCAATTGTCCTAATAAGCCTTCTCACAACTATCTATCTAATCCATTCACCCATCCATCTGTCCATCCGTCCATCCATCCATCCTTCCATCCATCCCTCCCTCCATCCGTTCAATTGGTCTTTAAAGAAACCCGATTAACACAGATACTAACTGAAATACGATAACCTGTCATCTGGACATTCGAGGCTCCTGTCTCTGCCTCCAACTCATTGTTTCTTCCAGGCTGACACCCACTTTTCAGGCAACCCAGCTGGAACTGGGGACTACACATTATACATCTAGTTATCTATTCATAGCCATTTCTCAGACGTGTGCTAAATTCCAGAAACTATTCAGATTTTGGACACACAAACATGAACAAAGCTTATCTTTCCCTTTACCACAAATTCACCCCATGTTCTCACTTAGTTTAAATTCTGGCTACTCCTTTACCCTGATGCGGTTTCATGAACATGTCCGAGTGCTCAATGCGGGAGCCTCTTGCCTTTCAATTCTACGAACCATCACACTTTTGTAAATTCTCTTCTTCTTTCACCTTCCACTCTGCCATTGTACCTTGTAACTTTTCTGCTCAGTGTTCACCCCTTCTCCCAACACGGCTGAAATCTGACTCTGATCACCTGTCCCCAGGGAAAACTAGCCTTGTGCTCAGTTTGTATCCAGGTGCTGCTTGGAAGGTCACGGTTTCACCAGGTCATTTCCTCTTTGGGAGAAGAATTCGGCTACTCTCGCCCCTTATCTCATATATTCCTGACAAAGAACTAAATCCAAGTCTCTTCTCATTAGAAGATAAAAAATAGAAGTGATATCTCCTTGCTCTGGAAATTATCAAAAATTTAGATCAAAACTTGTTATCTTAGCTTTTCGCAGTATTATCTCATGTTATTTACATCCAAATCTAATCACAGTTTTGATGTACATTTGAATCCCTTATAGTAAAAAGGATATTAACATGCACAATTAATATTTATAAAGTGAATATATCATTTGCACTTTGATGAAATAAATAATATAAATTAATATTTTAAAAAATCATTTTTACATTTTATTTTTAACTATTAATGTTTCATTTAGATATTACTTATAGATAGTTGAAAATGATTCGATTCAATTTATAAGATATGGCAATAACAAGTAATAAATTCAAAGCAATTAATAATTAGGAGAGGCATTTTACCTTTTCTATTCATTGACTTCTGCCTGCAAAAGGATTACAGTTTTATACAAAGATATATAAAATAATTTGTAAAATGTTTAAAAATTTTACATTAATCTTCTTGAGTTTTTTCTTAGTAAAGAAGTTCTATTTGGTGAGTTGGTCCTTATCAAGTACTAAATCTCCTGTCTTTGTACTCAACATTTTTTATTATCCCAAATCTGTGTTGCACACACAAATTCTTTCATGTTTAAGGTTATCTCTGGGTAAGAGGCAGTATCTAAGGCCATCTTACAGTCAGGGAGCTTTCTCTGTTGATTAAATAAAGGATTAACTATCCTTTGCCAGATGGCCTGTGCTGTGTGTGTACAAGCATGTGTGTGTGAGAGTGTTTTGACAACATCTAGGAAAATCTTAAATACTTTTATATGAGGTTAGGCCTGAGTGGATATCTCCCTCTTCAAAAAAGACGGAATGTTTCTTCCAAGTCTAATTCCATTTAAAAGGTGGGTTAAACAAGGATGAATAACTCTTAACTATAGTCAATCTACTCCAAGTATTACTGAAGTTAGGAATATTATTCACTTGGAAAGGCCTGTACCTGCCCAATCATCTGTGTAGGTGATTTTGTATTCTGCTTTATAGATTCTACACTCACAGGTTTGAAAAAATGTGAAAATTGAAAAGTTGGGTCACCTGGAGGAAATAGGGACTATTGTAATAACCCAGTTTCACCTGCCCACTTCAAATCAGGCCTCAAGGCCTGGGAGACGTGCAGTCAGGGGGTCATTTAGTTATCTGTTTACACAATAATCATACTTCCAGTTACTGAATATTTCTTAAAAGTATGTTTTATAGGAGGTACTATACTAGCTCCTGTGTATTCAAAAAGGCATCCAACTTTAAAAAAGCTTACAGTTTAGAAGAAAAGGAGTCTTTGCCTCATCATCTGTACTTGTTTTAAGTTATAAAGTATTTTCATTTGCCTATTTCTATAACAAATTCAATAACACATATTAGCAAAAGCCCCTGTTTATGCAAAATTACTATATTATACTCTTTTATTTTCAAAAGTTTCCCTATTTAAAGGATAAATTATATAAGTGGTTGTTAAATTATGGTCAACCATTCTCTGGGGGTATTTGAGATGTTTTTACAGGGTGAGCAAGATAAAAATTATTTTTATAACATGCTATAAAATTATTTTTCTTTTCAACTCTCATTTTCTTTTGACTAGAGTTTTAAAGGTATGTGATGTGTGATATTGCAGCAGATTAGATTCGGAAGGTGATGGAGAATCTGACTGCTTTCTATTAAGCCAACTATCGAAGAGATGGCACGAACCTAAAACAAAGCCACCTCTCTTACTAATTGTTTTCTTGTTGTTGTAGTTTATTTTGGAAAATATAATTACTTTTTATTAAAGTGTGTTATTTGTGGTAACACATACTGGGTCTGTTTTAATTTTATTATTTTAAGTGAATTTATAAACAAGCACAAACATATTTTTTCATGCTGAAGTTGCGTGTCTAACAGAATAAGCATTCATAAATATAACCCATTTGGCCATAAGCCCTTTAGGGCCCTCATTAATATTTAGGATTCTAAAAGGGGGGGGCGGCACCTATGGCTCAAAGGAGTAGGGCGCCGGCCCCATATGCCAGAGGTGGCAGGTTCAAACCCAGCCCTGGTCAAAAACTGGAAAAAAAAAAAAAAAAAAAAAGATTCTAAAAGGATTCTTAGACTTAGAGAAGAAAGTTATTTTACCAAAAAGATATTTTTTTTCTGTTTCATTTTAGTTACCAGTTTGGGTTTACTTTGCTTTCTGTCATTGGAATTATATAGCTCCGTTTTGCTAGATTTGGATAGACTTTCCGTCATTAATTCATACTTTCATAAGGTATTGTGTGCCTGGTATTGTGCTGAAATCTGAGAATATTAAAAATAAATTGAATGGATTTTGTTACATAATATAGAAAGTGATTTTCAACCAAGTAATCATTAAGAATGTAAACTACACTGAGGCAAGCTGGGAAGGAGCCATGTAGCTCAGGCCTGCCTGTAATCCCACCCACTCTGATTTGACCTTGGAAGGAAGGACAAGAAAACCTCCTTGGGAAATTGCATTTGGGCAGAAAAAGTTTGCCCGGCCATTCATATAATGATAAATGAAACCAGCATTACAGAGAGAAGAAATAAAATATGGAAAGGCCTTGTGAAAGGAGAGTGTAAGGTGAGCAGGGGGGTCTGGGAGAATCTGAACTGTGTCCAGCAGTGGTCGAGTGGACAGGTGGGGAGATTCAGGTAAAGAGGTGGGAGGGGACCAAGTCTTAACTGGCTACTCCAGCAAGCTACGGATGTGTTTCTCAATCTTACCAGCAATGGGAAGTCAACAAAAAGTGTCAGTGAATGAAGGGTCACTATAGGGGTTGTTCCTTGCTGCTGTTGTTCTGTGATGTGATTTGTGGAGCTCTGTGTGCAAGTGAGCGGTGCTGTGAACTGCTGGGTTTGGAACCAGTGGGATGGTTCTCAATAACTGGAAAGATATTTAGGGGCCAAATCATGGAAGTTTGTTGATAGATAAGATATGAAAATGGATGAAAGACCTATGAACAGATTTTCTTTCATTAAGTTATACATTTAAGAAATAGTTGAGAATTTAAGAAAATGTACTCATGAATTTCTTAACTATGCAACTGGCTGGATAAACATTTCACTTGGAGGTTGAGGAAACATTGACTAATAAATGCTCGGAATTTTCAGGTAAATGAAAGTTCCCGTGGTGCTGTTCCATATGGACCTGCTGCTCTGCGGTGAAGAATGAAAGGCAGCCAACAGCAGAAGAAGTGTGTAGTATTGGAGGCCTTTTGCTCATTGGTGTTGGTGAGTTTTAACTGACTGTGTGTCGACAGCGTACAGAGTAGGAATCTTACTTTCTGAGACATACACCGTTTAGCATTTACTTGATTCCCAGCCTTTTCTATCTAATTTTTAATATTTGAATGACAAACTTCTTTTCCTATTTGCCCTGCTTTGAGTCTTACTATAATTCAGCAAAAATATATTAAACTAAATCACATGGGATTGGCATGTAAGCCATTTCATAAACTTACTGACTAGGAAGTCTGAAGTGACAGACCTTTTAAGTCAAAGGACATCGTGACTGATATTTTTCTGGTGAAAAATGACTTGTTTACCTATTAGCACTGATTTACATCTTATTTCTTGAGCTGACCAGCCCTTGGGAGAAATGTCAATTGTCACTCCGAGTTTCACAGTTGGGACTGGAGCCATTCAGGAGTCTCCCACTCTGTGCCTTGTTCTGAGTCGTATTTATGGTAATTCATATTACTTCATTTTCCATTTGAAGTGGTATTGGTTATAATATTACAAAGTAAAAGAGCAAGTTAGTCATTAAAGAAGTTTTTGACTCCACATTTTTTCATTTGGTGGGAGGTATTTTCCACCTTAAAATCACATAGGCATTATATCAGATATTTAGATAGTTCCTACACAGAAGAGAACATAATACTTAATAACATTCATGTTATAAACATCACTCAAGTGTGGGTAGAGCTTTTTGATTCTGTCTCATCTTCTGGCTATTCATACAGGTGTGTCGGCTTATATGAAACAATTACCATATTGAAGACTGTGTCTGACAATTTTTTTTCTAGCTGTGTTGATGTATTTTCAGAAGAAAAAAAAAAGTTCCCTAATTGTCTGCCAGCTTTTCCTCTGCAGTAAGGGAAGCAAGGCAGCATTTTAAGGGGAAGATGGAAGTGGCTTCCGCGGCCGTCTGGACTTGAACCCGTCTGCATGAAGGCTGTCCAGGCCGAGCCTATCAATCACGTCTGACTACAGCCAATCTTCACAGGCTGCAATTTCCCCAGGAAAAGGCAAGGCAGCGAAGCCATCCTGGCTCTGATGAAACTTTTATGAAGGAAAATTTATACCAGTTGCACCCGCCACTCAGCTGGGAGCTGATTAAATGATTTATATTTCACTTGATCAGAAAGCCAGACAGATTAAAAATTGTGGCAACCCCCTTTCAGAAGGCACAACCTTGCCTTCAGGTCACTTGTGAGAGAAACAGTCCGTGTGGTCCAAGGACAGCTCAGCTGTCTTCCTTCCTCAAGGCAAGTCATTACCAAGTAAGAGGTCAGGGTATATTTTTAAGAGCAATGCCTTTGAAAGCCAAGTCTTCCTTATAATTACAGTCCTGCCAAAGAGTTGTTTGGGGTTTCAAGAAGCAGACATAAATTATATTTACTTAAATATCCTCCAGAAGCATTATCATTCAATTTCAAGATACATATAACTTCAAATTAGGATTTTAAACATGGTAGTAACCAGTTTAGCTTAGGAAGTGAATAGAGACTGAAACGGCAGGTGGATTAAAGCTGGCCGAGGGGAGGTGGGAGTGGAGGAGTCTAGCCAGGCGGGAAGAATCTGCCACACGACCCAGGCTGGAGAGGCAGCGAGTGTGTCCTTGCTGAGACCTGGACCGTCCTTCTCCCACGCACACTTTACTCTGATGCCTTTCTTTATCTATTAATATTGTTTTAGCCAGTCAAGTAACTATCAGTAACAATGAATATTGATTGGGCATTTACTCACACAAAACTCAGTAGTAGTTTTGGAGATTTAAGGAAATAAGTCGTAATAGGCTTTATAGCTGCTACTTAGCAGTGTCAGGAGAATTCTTTATGAGAAGGCAAGTTTGACAGACTGGCATGAAAAAGGGCAGGGCAAAAAAGTGGTTCCCACGTGTCCTTCTCCTCCCACTCATGGTGCTGCCATCATTCTGGGCACATATTGTACAGTGAGGCCTCTGGTGCTGCCACCTCCCTGTGCTGACCCTTCTGGGGTTTACCTAATTTTCAGAAACTAGACATGCACCACATGTGCACATTGGCACTGCAGACCTCGCCCCTCGTGTGGAGTTCCACCACATGATGGCCCATTTGCTAACAGTCCCTTGGGTGGTCAACTTAGAAGGTTCTACTGTATTTTTAATTTTAGCTTTTCCTCTCTACGTTATTATGTATGCATCTCTACTTTGCTAGATTGATCTGTTTTATTTATTTCTGTTTCCAGTGTCTAAAATAGCATCATCTGGAAGGAAGCACACCCTCCGTAAGCATTTGCTCTGTGGTTGAAGGAACAAATGTATAAAACAAATGAGACATTAGATGCCCTGGTAATTAGAAGCACAAAACACAGTTACTGATTCTTATCCCCTAAAGGAAACGCTGAGAACAGGACAGTCTCCTGCAAGCCTAGAGACATTTTGTGACTTAGAGGCAATCCCCCAAGTAACTCAGTGTTCCCGAAGGAGATAAGATCTGTCACTGTTAGTAAGCAGGCGTTAAACATGTATGCTCAGTAGTTCTTCATGGGGGTTGTGGGGAAAGAGCACATGGCAATCCTTCCGCATGCAGCCCTTGTATGGCATTACCTTAACTCTCCACACCTGTTGGGTATAATCTTCATGAATAGCCATTGTGGAGGGGGCTCTGGGATACTCTGCACTTAAGGTTAGCCTGCCTCCGGCAAGCTTGTACTTCTAATCTGTGTCAAGCCTGGTTCCTTCGTGCAGCAACCGAGACCAGGGGCCATAGGAGTAGTGACATTGACACAAAGACATGTTCAGACTGTGCAGCAGAGAGCATTTTATATTATATTATAATATGTGTGTGTCATGTTGTTTTCTTCCTAGAGCTGATAAAGATGGCATTTAAATGCTTTCTACATGACTTTAAAAACAACTAAAAAAAAAAAAAAAAAACGCCAGGAAGGCTATGTAGACCAGTGTGATGAAAATGTGTCAAACGGTTTATGAAACTAGTGTATGATGCCCCATGATCATATCGATGTGCACAGTATGATTTAATAAAAATTAAAATAAAATAAAATGCATGTGAGAGAAAAAAAATTATAACTCATTCTTTGCTTTTGTTGTTTAGAAGTTATTGAACGAATTGCCACCACTTATAACAGTTTACAACAAATGCTATCTAGAGATGATTTTCAGGCATTGAAGTTTTATCATTCAATATTATAAATTTCAAAGACTGGGTGAGCTTGGAAAGTATGGTTAAATTTATAAGCTTTGACTTTATGGACTCTGTGATCAACCACATCTCTGCCCTCCCGCTGGAAATGTTTTTGGCCAGACTTCCCAGTCGGCTCTTTGGGACTGTTACTGGGTATCATGTCTGGGTTTGTTTTGCTGCACTCAACTCCTTAGTTTAATTTTGGGTTCAATTTGTTATACACCCCTGTAATGAAAGCTGACATGATGAGTTTATTAAACATTAAATGATTTAAGAACTTAATTTAACCATGTGGGGAAATAAACACCCGAATGACACAGTAGAGAAAAGACAAATTGCCTGTGACTTCATTTATTTTGAAAGCCAAAAACTATAGTGCACCATTTTGGGAAGAAGTGATTCTCTCTTCTTTATTTATAGTTAAAAAAAAAAAAAAAAGACAAAAACCCTATATCTGTAGCATTCTCACTGAACTTGCCCTACCGCTCACCCTTTCCTTTCCTCTTAGCTCTCTTCTCTATATTATTTCTCCCGCGAATCATATCCAGGCCATGTAACGTGAAATGCCAGACTGAATGTGAACCAAAGTTCTGATTCAGCACATTTCTATAATATTTAAGTTTTTAAATTAGCCATCTCACGCATCCCTGAAGATGACTATGGAGTGACTCCTACTTAAATGAGCTTTTGTTTAGGGTTACTGACTGAAGCTGTGGGGCAGGGAATGGCAGGGCCTGCGGTGGGCAGGGAGGGACCACCTGACACCACTGCCTGGGGGACCGGCTGCCCTGGTCAGTGGTCTGCTATGCAGGGTGGTGGCTCTGCTCACCTCTTCGAATTTCAAGAATAGTCACTGTTAATATCATTTCTCCTTCTTCACCTAGGGGATGTAGAAAAGGCAGGCAGGAAGAAAGAAGGAAGAAAGAAAAGAATGATTTTGGCCAATCTCTAAAGCAGAAGCTTTATCTTCAAAATCTACAAAATTCACATGGAATATATTAAATTCATCCATTCATTCCACCCATTTTTTTATAAGCAAATAAAATATATCCAGAACTGCCTTAGGGACTTTAACATGCAGTGTGACACAAGGCACCACATTTCTGTCAGTAGAGTAGTTGGCTTTGGGATGGTCTCTGTCTCTGCTGCGCCTCTGCAGTGCAAACACAGCTGAGATGATGGTAAACTAACAAAGCTTTATTTACAAAAGCAAGGGTAGCAGGGACCACTGCCACCCATAGATTGTCCTCCTTGATTATTCTAATTGATAGTGCGTTGAAGCGCTGCTGCAGCCCTGGAAAAAAGACACTAGGGCCCCTACATTCGAGTTTTTCTCTCAGCTGCGAGTTTCAGGTTTGGTTTGCTAGAGTGTCAGGTGAAGTTTACATTGTGTGATCTATATCATGTTTTGTGAAAAGGTACTTTTCCTAAAATGACTGAATTTTGCCTTGGCCTAGTCACTCATTCATTATGTGAATCCTGTGGGATCTTTGCATACAAGGGACATGCCCAGCCAGGAGGCAGGTGTGTCCTTAACCACATCACTACAGAGCTCTGAAAGCTGGATTGGATGCACCTGTCACAGCCGGAAGGGCTACCAGTGACTGCACCCTCTTAAGTTCATATCCAAATGTTAAAGTCTTTAATCTCCCCCCTGGCCACATAACAGGCAAAGATGAAAAAGCAAAGCTCACATTTAGCCACAACTAAGCAAATGACCTCTGTGACCTTGCGCAGCAGTACAGGTAGACAGGGTTTCACAGTCTTACCAATCAGAAAATCATTCTCTACTCCTTCTGGGGAAGAACAAAGGAGATTAGATTACACGAGTGGTGGCAAGAGTTTTCCTTTAAAGATCTGCAATTTAATTTCCTATTATAAAAAGAAAAGTTGGATTCTGCAGATTGACTACCAAATATGTTCACCAGGCTTCATTGGGAGACAATCCAAGTTAGCATAAGTATAAAATGTTGGTGCCTAACATATAGAAATAAAAGAACCTATGAGAAACTAACGAGAGCACAGAAGTGTTATACATTCTAAATGCCTTTGTCATAGAAGAGAAACAAAAATAGTTTCACAGAGAAAAACTCTGACTTTAAAAGGTGATTGAGTGAAATTGTCTTTGCAGAAAAGCAGTAATGTTGCTCAGGTTTGATGGTAAGACACAGTCCAAGGTCTTGAAGTTCACATCACCAACTAGTAGTATTAATATCACCAAAAGAATAAGAGCTCCATCGATTGCTGAACTAATTGGATGCGCGAAATTTGGCTATGCCAAGCAGACTCCTCTCAGACAGAAAGAGACCAAGCCCCAGCATAATAGGTTTGCTGTTCCCTTTGGGGTGTTATAAACAGAATCAATATGTACTAATGACTGTGGCCATAAATCTGACCATATTTCACAGGGCACCATTCTGCACTTACCCAGTTGTGGGCTTGACGTAGAATAATAGAGTTTACCCTTTTTAAGTCGTAAATTACTATGAAAATGCTGAGCCTAACAGTAAAATGCATTTGGGGATGTTTTTAAGCATAGGAAATATTGGTAACACTTCCACTAAGCATACTATTAAAATAAATAAATAGTATTTATTGCTTGGTTCCCAGCTGCAGCTGGATGGAAAGCAGTGGGAAAAGAGAAATAGGACATGCATATTTGTCAAATGTGCAAGGCTCATGTTTACTTAATCCATTTCCAAAGAGTTGCTTACACCAGAGGATGAGAAGAGTTTTCTTTTTACTCCAAGGTTCATTTTAGTTTCAACGATACGGAAGGTGGTACAGTTGTGGTAACTGAAGAATGAATGGCCATAAAAGATGGCTGGGAAGAATCAACATTGTTAAAATGTCCATACTGCCCAAAGCAATATATAATTTTAATGCAATACCTATTAAAGCTCCATTGTCATACTTTAAAGATCTTGAAAAAATAATACTTCGTTTTATATGGAATCAGAACCCTGAGTCTTGATTTGTCCTTCAGGGGTAGGTGTGTCTCTTGGAGACAGACTATGAATGGCTTGTGCTTTTTTATCCAATCAGCCAGACTGTGCCTCTTCAGTGAAGAATTCAGTCCATTGACATTTTTTGAGAGAATTGATAATTGTAGTGGAGTGCTATTCATCTTATTTTGTGAAAGTTTGTTGTGTAGTTCTATCCTTTGCACCACTCTGGAAGCTAAGCTTTGGCCTTTAGTTTCTGGGTGTTTAGTTTGCTGGTGGTCCATTGTGGTGGTCGATGTTGAGAATAGGTCTAAGTATTTCCCGTAATATTGGTCTTGTTGTAGTGAATTTCCTCAGTGCTTGTATATCTGCAAAAGATTTGATTTCTCCATCTATTTTGAAGCTTACTTTAGCAGGATACTGAATTCTGGGCTGAAAATTGTTTGTTTAGGAGTGTTGAAGGTAGATGACCATGCTCTTCTGACTTGGAAGGTTTTGGTTGAAAACTCTGCTGTCATCCTTATGGCTCTGTCTTTGTAGGTCACTTGGTGTTTATTCCTGGCTGCTTGCAGAATTTTTGCTTTCATCTTGACTTTGGACAGGTTCATTACAATGTGTCTTGGAGAGACTCTTTGAGTAGAGATAACTCAGGGTTTAATATCCATCTGAAAGGAGTGTGTCAGGATCTTTAGTAAAAGTTGGGAAGTTTTCATTTATGATAGTCTCCAGAAGGACTTCCATTATTTGGGACAATCTTCTTCCCCTTCAGGAATCTCTATTATTCAATTGTTTGAACACTTCATGGAGTTTTCTAGTTTTCTAAATGCCTGTTCTGCTTTCTTTCTCTTCTTTTCTGCCTCTTTAACGACCTGTGTTAACTTGAAAATTTTATCCTCTAGTTCTGAGGTTCTTTCTTCTCCATGGTCTAACCTATTTTTGATACTTCCACTGCATCTTTACATAAACTGATTGTCTCCTTCATTTCCTTAAGCTTCATCATATCCTTTCTATATTTTATGTATCTATCATCTGACTTTTGGTTCTGTCTTTCCATTTTCTCTTCCATTCCTTTTATTGTCTTTATTGTCCATATTTTAAATTCCCTTTCTATCAAGTCCATGAATTCTTTATAGGTGGAGTCTTTTGCAGTAGCTCCCTCGTGGTCTCTTGGAAGAGTTCTTCTGTTTTGGTTTTTCATGCTGCCTGAATTTTCCTGTTGGTTCTTCCTCATGTGCTCTTTCTTCTTGTTCACCTCCTTGTCCTCCTTTTTCCTTCTCACTGGCTTTTTGTTTCTAACAGAAGTTCTTGCTCTTGATGACAGTATGTTGCAATATGTCGCAGGGTCATCAGGTGGTACTGTGGGGTTTTTTTTAGGAGACAGAGAGCAAAGCCAATAACTCTATAGTTCTTATTCCAAACTTAGTTGCCTTTGGTGATTGCCTGATTGTTTATTCAGCATTCAGACCCTGCTGGATTGAGATCTGAAAGCTCAGAAGAATCCTTCAGGGGAAGGTCTCACAGTGCTCCCTCACTCCAGTTCTCATGGGATGCAGGAGTCCCTCAGCCTATCCCAAGAGATGAGTTCTGATCCTGATAGGTGGAATTAAGATAGCTGTGCTTTAGGCCCCTACTAAGACCTTCTCCCAACCTTCCCTCAATGGCAGACCCCTGGCTGCCAAGACCTTCTGATTATGGTTGCCTTGCCAGCCACCAAACCTATGGTATATCCAGTCCAATTGGCATTCACATCTGGTTGCTGTATGCAGTTTGAGGCTAGACACTCTTCTAAGCTTTCCATTCAATGTACAGCTTCCCCCAACATCTGAAAACTCCATAAAGTCTTCCTCCCATCCAAGGCATCTTTGGGGGGGGGGGGGCAGCTGATCCCAGCTGGTCATAATCACTTGCCTAATTTATCAGATTTCCACTGCTCCAGATCATACACTGTATCCAGCTCACCACCTTCTTGCTGTGCTCCCTGAACTATGACTCTGGTAAGGTCCCTACACCAGGTATGACTGGGTTCTCTCTTTTTCCCCAGTCATTTATAGGAGAGCTCAGTTGAAGGATCTGGTCTGCCATCTTTTTCTATCCCCCAGGAATCTGGAATTTTAATTACTTCCTACATAAACTTGCAAATTACCTTTTCCTTCATCCCTTCTGGAAGTACCTGGTTGCACTAAGTTTATCATTACAGTTGGAGTTCTGCATTATAAATGGGATTACACATATTTCTCAGCTTTCCCTACTGTCAGTTCAGGATTCAGCTTTCTTGGTTCTACTAAGTTACCACACAAATGCTTTCTAGCTTCCAAAATTGTGTTGCTGTTTTCCCCCTCCAGTTATTTTTTCCTCATCAGTTTGTGCCTTTAAAAAAATCTTTTTTATTGTTGTTTTAGTGGAGTTTTAGGAAGAAGTAAAAGCAAATGTGGGTGGTTCAATCCATCATCTTTACTCAGAAATCCCACACATTTATATTTTTAAATGAGCTCATGCTATACAGACTGTTCTATAATCTGCTTTTATCATCAAATTCTAGTGAATATTTATATTTTTCCATGTCAATAAATAGAAATCTACATCAGTGGTTCTTAAACTTGGATGACATTGGAATCAGTGGGTGGTGGGGTTTGGGGAAGCTTTACATAGTACTGATGCCTGGGACCCACCTTCAGCAGTACTGATTTAATGGATATGAGGTATGGCTGGCAGTGAGAATTGTAAAATCTCCCTAGGTAATTTAAATGTGCAAGAGATGTGCAGAACTATTGGTCTACTCCATTGTCAATCATGCTGATACAGTATTCCATGGAAGGGATAGACAGCAATGTGTTTAACCCCTTTCTGTATACATATGCTATTTCAAATGGCTTGATATTATAAGCAATGATACTGTGAACATCTTTGGATGTAAAACATGATCTATACTTTTTAAAATATTATTTTATTGGTTATATGCCATAAGTAGGATCACTTTGTTCAAATATCTAAATATTTATAAAATTTTTGGTACAGTTGACCAAATTTCCCTTTAAAGTCGTTTGGCCAATTTACTACCCCCAGTAGATGTGACAATCTCTGTTTCTCCACACTCAGAGACACTGTAGACCATCATTAACAAAATTAATAAAATTGAATGATATATTCAGCTTTAAAATTAAAAAATAATAGTACAATACTATTTTTTTCTGATTTTGTTTTATTTTTTATTTTTTTTTTTCTGTGTGTGTGTGTATATATATATATATATATATATATATATATATATATATATATATATATAAAACAAAATTTATCATTGTAACCATTTTAAAATACACAGTTCTATGACATTAAGCACATTCACATTGTAGTGAAACTATCATCCATCTCTGGAACTTTTTCATCTTCTCCAACTGAAATTCTGTATCCATTAAACACTAATCCCCCATTCACCCTCCCCTACCCCCTCCCAATTAACATTCTACTTTCCATCTCTGTGAATTGGGGCTTCATGTAAGTGGAATTATACTGTATTTATCCTTTTGGGGCTGACTCTTTTCACTTAGGATAATTTCTTCAAGTATGATATTTTGTTTTTAATATATTTTATTATCGTAAAGTTGCATTAGGGTTCTCAAGAGAAACAGAGCCAATAGGATATGTATGTGTGTATATACACACACACACACGCAGACACACACACCTCTGTCAGTAGAACCTTTGTCAGTTGACCACCCAAGGGACTGTAACAAACTGGTCAACATATGGAGGTGGTCAAGGTAAGGAAGTGGTCAACTATGGAAGTTCTACAGTACATGTATATTCCCTGTCAAAGAATAGAAATCTACATGAGTATATATGAAGACTGTTCAGAAAGTATTCAGCCATGCAATATGAAAAATATAGACACACATGTCTGGATACCTTCTGACCAGCCCTCACATGTGGTGAGAGTTATTATAGGAATTCACTCATGTCATTATGGAGGCCTAGAATTCCCATGGTCTCTTGTCTGCAAGATAAACAACCAGGAAAGCCAGTGATGTAATTCAGTCCAAGTGTGAAAAACTGAGAAGCCGAGGGGCCAATGGTCTAAGTCCCAGTATGAGTCTGAAAAACCAAGAATAAGGAGCAATGATATTTTAGGGCAGGAGCAGATGGATGTTCCAACTCAAATAGATGCAACTTGAGACCCTTCCTATGCCTTTGTGTTCTATTCAGACCTTCAATAGGAGTGGATGCTGGCCACCTGTGAGAGTAATTTTCTTTACTGAATCTACCAATCAAAATGTTAATTTCTTCCAAAATCACCCTCACCGAAACACCCAGAAATAATGCTTTACCAGCTATCTGCGCATCCCTTAGCCCAGTCTAGTTAACGCATAAAATTAACCATAAGTGAAACACTGTTTATGCTTATTGCCTATCTTTTTGTGTGTGAATTATTTAATCATGTGATAAACATCTGTGAGAAATATTTTTGGCTCAAAGTTTCTGAAAACCTCATTAACAGTGGCTTAAGCTAAGAAGGGTTTCTTTTTTTCTTCATATAAACAGATAACTTGAATAAACAGCTGTTGGTATTGATTCGTCAGCTCAATGATATTATGTTTGCAAGGTGACTATCCCAGCTTCAGCCATCCCATCCTTTTCCAAGGCAGGAAGAATGAGGTAAAGTAATACCTGTGACATCTACACTCTTAATCACAAAAACCAGAAGATACTTGCTGGTAAGATTGTGTCACATTGTCACCCCCATCCCTATCATTTTGCCAGTGATGCACAAAAAATATCATTAATATACAAATAACTTTTACAAATCAATACAAAAAAGCCATACATTCTAATACACAACTAGGTAATGGGCCATGTAGTATTGATTGACTAACTCACTAAGTTATTTTTTTATGTTAACCTTTTTTGTGTATTATGAATGTTTGACACATATATTTTTGAAGCTTCTTTTTTGTAATTTAATTTTATTTCTACATAAAGAAGACTCTTTTAGTTGTTAAATTCATACATCTTTTATTCTATGGATCTTTCTTTTGTTCTGTGTTTGTGAAAGCCTAGCATATTCTGAGAAAAGATTAACAATATTCTTCTATATTTTCTTCTTGATCTTTGATGGTTTCATTTCGATTTAAAATAGCTGGAATGTTACCCTCTTTGACTTCTTACCTGACACTGGGGAAGGAGTGATTTAGGAGTTGAGTGCCAAGGAATAAGGGAAACAAATTTAATCTACTACCACTGAGCATCGGAAAAACTATCCAGTCCTGCCAAATATGCAAAAAATATTTCATAGTAAGATGTTTATTGGTGGGCAGTGGTGGCAGCTGGATAACATAGATTCTTGGGGCTTGTTTAAAGCCAATAAATGTTTTGTGGCAAACAAACATCAAATACTGATGGCAGAGAATATGAAACAGACACTTGGTTAAATTTCAAAAATAAAGGGTGAATATGAACATACAAAGGGAAAGACAACAGAGATTGATTTTGCAAGCAGCCATGCAACAGAAAACCCTATAAGCCTGATATAGAGTCCAAATGTTGCTGAGAGAGAGGCAACAGAAAGGTATAGCTGGAATTTTCTTCAGTGTATTGGTCAAAAGTAGAGAAAAAAAAAAAAAAAAACAGCAGCTGTTTTGTATATTCTGTATATTTCCTACAGTGAGATTAACCTAGGCATGAGTATTCTCTATGTCCCAGATGAAATAACTTTAAGGTGACAGTCAAGTGACAGCCCAGTGCTGTATAATAATGAGAATATATACAAATATACAAGACATTTTAGGCTTCAGAAAAAATATCTTCCCATATGTTTGCATTTAATCCCATCTGTCTTTGATATAGAAAGATGACAAATTGAAATTGAGAATGAACTTCCCAAATTATTTTTCTCTACTCCAAATAGAAACTACAGAATGGCCTAAAGAAAAATCTATAAATTCTCACCCCCTAGGATGAAAAACATTGCCATGATGGTATTTTCCAGTTATCCTGAAACTGTAAAACTAAATTTGGGAACATAATTGTATGACAGTGCAATGTTTCTCCATTTTTAAATTTTCTTTTTGGTGTTGGATCTGTTATTAGGTACTGGGGTTCATGGATGTTTTGACATAAATTAATAGTTTAGCCTTAGAAGGGAGCTTTGAGTTCAATCCCTTTTTTTTAATTGAACTCTGCTCGTCATTTGTTGCACATGATGTGTGTTCCTTAAGACTTCAGTTCACTTAAGAGTTGGTTATTCATCAAGGTGAAGATAAAAAAATCTTCAAGAACATCAATTTAATTAATTTGTCCTCCTCAATTGACCTACCAATAGTTGAGCTGTGCTTCCTCCAATGTTTTAACTAAATATTTCCATTGCTACTGGTCATTTTAGTAAATTGCATGAATTGAGAGTTTTGTTCATGACTTTACACCTTTAGATCAGGGATCCTCTAACTACGGCCCGTGGGCCACATGTGGCCCTCCGAGGACATTGATCCGGCCCTCCGGGTGTTTTTGCCACCGCTGCCTGTCCTGCTACATTGGACACGTGTGGAATGTGTGCGGCACTCTCCAACTCCCCTCCTCTCTGTCTCTTGACTCCTCCTTTCAGTCTTGGGACTAACTGATGCACACTTGCATCACTTGTTACGACTAGCAGTGACAAATATGGAACCAGACATTGACCATCTCATTAGCCAAAAGCAGGCCCATAGTTCCCATTGAAATACTGGTAAGTTTGTTGATTTA
>CAUYPK010085103.1:0-16417 GCA_963574355.1 Loris lydekkerianus | reverse complement strand
AATCATTTTTTTTCATCTAAAACCCAAATAACATACACAGGCACTTAATTGATAATTATTTATTTATATTTTTTTTTTTTTTTTTTTTTTAATTTTCAATGTTTCCCCCATAGGTTTGTTTTTTTTTTGTTTTTTTTTTTTTTGATTGTTTATTGGTTTTGTTTTTGTATTTTTAACTTTTCATTGTTTCTTTCTTCAATAGTAACAACTCCATTTTTGGTACAGTTTTTCTCTTCCTTTATTCTTTTTCTCCAATTTTTTTTCCTTAGGTTTTTTTTTTTTTTTTCTTTCTTTCTTTTTTTTTTGTTGTTGTTTGTTTGGTTGGTTTTGCTCTGTTTCTTTTCTTTTTCTTTTTCCATTTTTACTTTCTTCAATAATAAGGGCTTTAATTTTGCTATGATTTTTCTACTCCTTTTGTTCCTTCTTTCCTTTCCATTTCTCTCCTCTCTTTATTTTTGTAAATATTTTTATACTTTTCTTATCATTCCCATAACATTTCTCAAATAACAACTAATAATACCCTTTTTAAAAAATCTTACACAATTTTATTTTCAATTTCTTTATATACTTATAATTTTTTTTTTTTTTTTTTTCCTGATCTGTTTTAGTCTTTGTCAATCTGTCCCATAAATGGGACAGCACTGGCCTGGCTCAAGGAGTCCTTGATTCTCTAATCTAGCATTGGCCTTTGGAAGAACTCCGCTGGTAGGTCTCCAATGCAACATACTGTTTAGTTTTGTTTGTTTGTTCCTCTCCCTCTTTCTCTATTTGGAGGAGGCAGGGTCTTGTTTTTGTTCAGGCTGGTAAGGAGCTCCTTACCTGAAGGTACCCACCCATTCCAGACCTCTGAGGCTAAGAACTGCAAGAGTGGGTCAAAGCACCCTGCTGAGCACTACTATTACCCCCATCTCTATTTTTGTTCTTCTCTTTTTTTTTTTTTGTCAACCTTTCCTTTTACTCATTCTCCTTTTTCATTTTCTTTTCTCCCTTCTTGTTCCTTACTCTTCTCTTCCTCTTAGACCCTTTCCAAAAGAACATGTTAACACCTAAGCACAGAGACAAGGTAATTTAAAGAGAAAGAGGAAGTGAAAGGAAAAAGGAGGAGAAGGAAGTGGACTAGAAGAAAACATTCATGAGGATGAAACAAAAGAAAAATCTTTGCAACATGAAAACTCAGAACACAGCAAGCCCCCCACCAAGGGACCAACTACAGAGGATTTCACCTATAAAGAAATAATGAAAATGACAGAAAGGGAATTTAAAACACAGATGATAAAAAACAGTGTATGGAATTGATGAAAAAGTGGAAAATAACCAAAAGGAAGTCGAAAACCAGAACCATAGAAGAGATAAAAGATATGAAGAATATAGAAAGGATATAGTGGAGCTTAAGAAATTGAAGGAGTCAATCAAGGAACTTAAAGATGCAGTAGAAAGTTTAATAACAGATTAGATCATAGAGAAGAAAGAATTTCAGAGGTAGAGGATAAATTTCTTGAGCTAACACAGGCAATTAAAGAGGCAAAAAAGAAAAAGAAATCAGAATGTTCACTTAGAGAATTATGGGACTTTATTAAGTGTTCAAACATATGAATTATAGGTATCCTAGAAGAGGTAGAAAAATGCCCCAAAGGAAGGGAAACCCTATTGAAGATATCATAAATGAAAATTTCCCAAGTATTACCAACGATCCTGACACATTCCCATTAGAGCAGTGGTTCTCAACCTGTAGGTTATGACCCCTTTGTAACAATGAAAATACATCACAGCATTAGGACGGTTGAGAACCACTGCATTAGAGGGATAATGAACCCTGAGTCATCCCAACTCAAACAGAGCATCTCCAAGACACATTGCCATGAACCTGTCCAAAGTCAAGGCAAAAGAGAAAATTTTGCAAGCAACCAGAGTAAATGCCAATTGACCTACAGGGTCTTCTCAGCTGAAACTTTTCAAACCAGAAGAGAAAGGTCATCTATCATTAACTTTCTTAAACAAAGCAATTTTCAGCCCAGAATTCTATATCCTGCAAAGCTAAGCTTTAAAATTGATGGAGAAATCAAATCTTTTACTGATATGCAAACATTGAGAATATTTACCACAAGACCAGCTCTACAGAAAATACTTAGACTGTTCTCCACAGAGACCTGCAATGGACCACCAGCAAAATTAAGTACCTGGGTACTTTAACACCCCTTACAGAGTTGGACAGATACTTTAAACAAAAATGAAACAAAGATACAAGGGACTTAAATGCAACCCTAGAACAATCAGGCTTAATAGACATATACAGGGCTCACCATTCCAAGAAATGGAATTGGACCTCTCATCAGTCCACAGAACATTCTACTAGATACCTTAGGACAAAAATCAAATCTCAACCAAACCAAAAGAATTAAAATTACACCTTATATCTTCTCAGACCACAAGGAAATAAAGGTTGAATTCAACTCCAAAAAAATTTTCGTCCCCACAGAAAGACCTGGAAACTAAACAATCTTATGCTGAATGACAGTTGGGTTAAGGAACAGATAAAGGAAGAGATCATTAACTTCCTTGAAAATAACAACAATGAAGACACAAGCCACCAAAACCTGTGGGATACTGAAAAAGCACTCCTAAGAGGAAGATTTATTGCTGTAGATGTCTACATCCAAAAAAACAGAAAGAGAAAAACATGATGAATCTTCTCAAGGAAATGAAAAAGAAAAAGCAAACCAATCACAAATCTAGCCAAGAAAACAAATAAACAAAATTAAATCAGAAATAAGTGAAATTGAAAACAAAAGAATCATTCAGAAAATTAATGAAACAAAGAGTTGGTTCTTTAAAAAAATGAATAAAATCAAACTTTTGAGGAGATAAGAATAGAAAAGTAAAATCTTTAATAACCTTAATCAGAAATGTAAAGGTGGAAATAACCAATACCACAGAGATACAAGAGATTGTTTCTGACTACTACAAAAACTTCATGCCCAGAAATTTGACAATGTAGAGGAAATGACCAATACCTGGAATTACACTATGTCCCTAGACATAAACAGAAAGAAATAGACATCATGAACACACCAATATCAAGCACTGAGATTGAAGAAACAATAAAAACTCTTTCTTGTGCCTATACTGCAGAACTTATTCCAAAACGTTGAGAAGAAAGGAACCTTCCACACACATTCTGTGAAGCAAACATCACCCTGATACCAAGACCAGGAAAGGACCCAACTGAAAGAGAGAACTATAGAACAATTTCACTAATGACTATAGATGCAAAAATACTCAAAAAACTTAGCTAATAGATTGTAGCTACACATTTAAAACATTATACATCACAACCAAGTAGGCTTCATCCCATTTATGGAGATGCAAATTCATAAATGTTATTCACTATATCAATAGAAACAAAAATAAAGATCATATGATCCTCTCAATAGATACAGAAAAAAACATTTGATAAAATTCAGCATCCTTTTCTAACAAGAACACTAAAGAAAATATGCATAGGTGGCATATTTCTGAAGCTCACTGACGCCATCAATGACAAACCCACAGCTAACATCAGACTGAATAGAGTAAAACTGAAAGGCTTTCCATTTAGTACTGGAACCAGACAAGGATGTCCACTCTCACCACTACTATTCACCATAGATCTGCAAGTTCTAGCTAATGTAATCACCTAAGAGAAGGCTATAAAGGGCATTCAAATGGGGGCAGAAGAGGTCAAACTCTCTCTCTTTGCTGATGATACAATCTTATACTTAATGTTAATGTCGTTAACATTAACTTAAGGTTAATGTCTTCTGCTATTTCTTTTCTTAGTTTCATAGGCAAAATATATGACTATTTTTATGCCAATACCATACTGTTTTGATCACTGTGGACTTATAACCTGAAGCCTTTCCACTCTACCAGGTTTCAGGTTATAAGTCCATAGTGATCAAAACAGTATGGTATTGGCATAAAAATAAAACATATGAAACAGAATAGAAAACCAAGAGATGTAACCAGTCTCTTGCTGACATCTGATCTTTGATAAACCAAACAAAAGCAAATGGTGGAAGAAAAGATTCCCTATTCAACAAATGGTGCTAGGAGAATTGGATAACCACATATAAAAGACTGAAACTGGACCCACACATTTACCACTTACAAAAATTGAGTCAAGATGAACAAAGATTTAAATCTAAGACATGAAATGATTAAAATCTTAGAAGAAACTGTGGGAAGAACTCTTAATGATATTGGACTGGGCAAGAAGATTTCAATGGCAATTGCAACAACAAAAATTAACAAATAATTAAGCTGAAAAGCTTCTGCACAGCTAAGGACACAACAATTAAAACAAAAAGACAATCTTAAGAATGGGAAAAGATATTTTCAGGGTATGAATCTGACAAAGGGTTGATAATTAGAATCTACAGAGAGTTCAAATTAATCAACAACAAAAAAGAACAGAACCTTCTCAGAAGAAGTTAGATGAATATCTAACAAACATTTGAAAAAAAAAATGCTATTGTCCCTAATAATCAGAGAAAAAAAAAATCAAAACCACCATAAGACATCACCTAATCCCAGTGAGATATAGCCCACATCACAAAGTCTCAAAGCTATTGATGCTGGGGTGGATATGGGAAGAGGAGAACCCTTTACACTGTTGGTGGGACTGCAAACTAATTCAGCCTCTTTGGAAAGAAGTATGGAGAATCCTCAAAGAACTCAAATTAGACTTCCCAATTGATCCTACAATCCCATTACTAGGCATCTACCCAGAAGAAAAAAATCATTTTATCATAAGGACATTTACACTAGATTGTTTATTGTAGCTCAATTTACAATTGCCAAAATGTGGAAACACCTAAATGCTCATCAACCCAGGAATAGATTAATAAACTGTTTTATATGTATACCATGGAATACTTTCAGCCATTAAAAAAGATGGATAATTTACATCTTTTGTGTTAATCTGGATGGAGTTGAAATACATTCTTTTTAGTAAAGTATCACAAGAATGGAAAAGCAAGTATCCAATGAGTTCAATACTAACATGAAGACAGTAGACAATCTAATACAAGCTCACATAAGAGAAAAACTCAAATCAATTCAAGATGAGAAGAGGGGGGATGAGGGAGGATAAAGGGGAGGAGAAAAGGGAAGCTGGGTGTTCTCCCACTTAATGGACACAATGTTAGGGTGTATGGCACACCTCTTGGGGGCAGGACACAATTATAAGAGGAACTCTAACAAATGCAAACATTATAACCTATTTCTTTACACCCTCAAACTAACCAGAAATTTAAAAAAAAGAATACTCAAGAATGTTGAGGTGGAGCGAGATGGCTGAGCCTTCCTAGGGACAGAGGGAGAGGGCTGGATCAGTCCCGGTGCGGAATATTGGCATACAGTGGTGGCTCAGAGTGTGGAGGTGGACAGCTGGATTTAGCCAGAGCTGTGGAGAACTAATACACTTGGGCAAGTTTCTGCCAGCACGCCCAGGCCATGGTGGCAGCGAGGTCCCAGAAGAAACTTCTTACAGTTTGTGGTTCTTGGGAAGGCTAGGCATGCTCTCCTGAATAGAATTTGGTGGCCAGATTGGAGTGCTGGCTAGAGTGGTTCTACTGCTGTTGGCAATTGGTGAAGCATCCATAGGGGAAAAGTTCCCGGACAGGGGGAAGCCATAGTGGGGAAGGGCGCTAGTATCTTGTATAAGTGGACATCTGGCTAGGTGCCTTGTGGAGCAGACCTTTACTTGTGTCAGGCTCAGAGACTCTGATAAGATTGGAGAAGTGGGCACTACCAAGAGGAATTTGGGTGTCAGTTTGGGGTGCTGTCAGGAGTGGTCCTACTATGGTTTGGCAGTGGTGAAACATCCATTGGGGGGGGGCAAAGGGGGGAGTTCCAGATCAGGGACATGCCATTGTGAGAATGTCACTAGAAACCTGTGTAGGCAGGCCTCTTGCTGGGGGCCTAAGGTGCAGAGGTCTGAGTTCTGCCTGGGGGGTGCAGTCCTTCACTTGGGACAGGCCCAGGGACCCCCGCTCTCCATGGGAACAGTTACAGGGGTAATCTATGAGACCTGTCTCTGAAAAATTGTTGAGAATTCTGGAATCCTACATCTGTGGGGGCTGAATGCTGAGGTGAACAGGCAACCACAAGGAACAAATAAGCTGGCAAACTGCTCTAGCCTGGGAACCAGAGAGAGGTTAAGAGCTGTGTTGTTTGTCCCCGAAATTCACAGAGCCACTTGGTATCCAGGAAGTATATTGCAGCATAAATGTATTCCTACAAAAATCAAATCCCTACGTCATATATATGTATATATATACATATATGTTTTTTGATTGTTATTGATTTCTTTTTCTCTTCCTTTTAATTTAGCTTATATTATTTTTTTTCTCTCCCTTCTTTCCTTCTTCAATTGGTTGCTGAGATTGCTTACATCAGGCTATCTTAGTGTTTTGGGTTTTTTTTTTCCTTTTATTTTATCTTGTTTCAGTGTGCTTTGCTTTTTGCTAAGTTGTATGGTTGGACCTTCTATCTTTCATTTTTACATTCAACAAGAGCAAGGACTTATGTAATTTTTTTTTTTTTTTTTTTTTTGGTTGCAGAATTTTAGCTTGAATTATTCTCTCACCCTGTTATACTCCACTGTATTCTCTCAGTTGAAAGAGACTCTTCTACTAATCTCATTTCTCCCACATAAAGTGCTTCAGCATCAACTAAGATATTCCCCCCACCATCCCGTTTCTTGTTTTTTCTTTCTTTTTTCTTGGTTTGTTGCCTTTCTTCTTTCTTTCTTTATCCTTCATCCCTCCCTCCCCTTAATTTGATTCAACAGTGTATTTAATTTTCCTTTATCTATGCTTATATATTTTTTCTTTTATCTTTTATTTTCTTTCTCTTTCCACCCTTTCTTTGCTGAGGGTGGGTGTGACACAGTGGTGGTCTGGCAGGTAGACTGCAGCAGTAGCCTGGCTCAAAGAGTCCAGGAGAACTTTCTACTCTTGGCCCGAGGAAGAAAGTAGTAGGAAGAGCACACTACAGAACTTTTCTACTTTTCTTCTTCTTCTTTTTTTTTTCTTCCTTATTCAATTTTTCCTTCTTGGTTTTTGTGTTTGCTCATTTTCTTCTCTTCCTATTTTTTGGCACAAGAAGAGTCTGGCTGTGGATAGACAAGTAAAGAGTACCTAATTTTGAGGAACCCACCCAGCTCAGCTCCCCACAACCTTTGAGCTATAGGTGTGGCCTTAGCACCATGCTGAACAACAACATCTCTTCTATCACTCTTATTCTCCCTTTCTGTCCTCCATCTCACCTGTTCTTCAGTGTTCTTCTATTGGTCTCCCTTCCCCCCCTTTTGCCTTTCTTTCTCTTTCTTTTGCTTTTCTCCTACTCTTCCCCCCTTTTTCTTTTTCCTTTTTTCTCTTCTTCTTTTTCTCCTTTCCTCTTGCTTCTTTTTGCTTTCTTAACCCTTCTTCACTTTCTAACCCCACACCAATAGCCCTCTTCCTCACCTAAACTCTGAGACAAGGTAACTTGAAGCAAAGGAGGAAGTGAGAAGGAAAAACGTGCACAAGGAAGTGAACAAGAAGGAAGCACACATGAGGAGGAACCAAAAGAAAAATTTAGGCACCATGAAGAACCAAATTAGAGCAACTCCTCTAAGAAACAATGAGGCAATTTTTAAAGAAGACTCTTCCTATAAAGAATTAATGAATTTGACAAAAAGGGAATTTAAAGTATGGATGATTAAGACAATAAAGGGATTGGAAGAGAAAATGGAAAAACAGAACCAAAAGTCAGACAAGAAATATGTAGAATATAGAAAAGATATGGATGAGTTTAAAGAAATAAAGTAGACAATCAGGGGATGTAAAGAAGCAGTAGAAAGTATCAAAAATAGATTAGACCATGGAGAAGAAAGAACATCAGAGTTAGAGGATAAAGTCTTTGAGTTAAAAAGAGTCAAAACAGAAGAGAGAGAAAGCAGGGCAGGTGTTAGAGAACTACCATGGTAGTAGAACTACCATGTCTTGAAGCGTTTAAACATAGGAATAATAGGAATCCCTGAGGGGTCTGAGCAATATATTTCATAGCACCTTAAGAGTTGGGGACTTCAATACCCCTCTCACAGAACTGGACAGATCCTCTAAACTGAAACAAGGATACAAAGGACTTAAACGTAACCCTAGAGCAAATGGGATTAATAGACATATACCAAACACACCAACCCAAAGTAAAAGAATATAGTTTTTTCTCATCAGCTCATGGCATATACTCCAAAATAGATTACATCCTAGGATACAAATCAAACCTCAGCAAAATTAAAAGAATAGAAATTATACCATGTCTCTTCTTAGAACACAAAGCCATAATGGTGAAGCTCAACTCCAACAAAATTGTTTATCCCCACACAAAGTCTTGGAAACTAAACAATCTTATGCTGAACGATAGTTGGGTTCAGGAAGAGATTAAAGAGGAGCTTGTTAATCTCCTCAAATGCAAAAACAATGAAGACACAAATTACCAAAACCTCTGGCATACAGCAAAGGCAGTCTTGAAAGGAAAATTTATCACTTTAGATGCCTACCTTCATAAAAACAGAAAGTGAATGGATTACCACACTCACAAACTACCTTATGGAATTGGAAAAAGAAAAACAATCTAACCCTAAACCAAACAGAAGAAAACAAATAGCCAAAATTAAATCAGAGATTAATGAAATTGAAAACAAAAAAATCACTCAAAAAAATTAATGAAACAAAAAGTTGGTTTTTTGAAAAAGTAAATAAAATAGATAAACCTTTGGCCAGACTTACTAGAAACAGAAAGGTAAAATCTCTTGTAACCTCAATCAGGAATGATAAAGGAGAAATAACAACAGATGCCACAGAGATATAAGAGATTATCTCCGAATACTACAAGAAACTCTATGTCCAGAAATTTTACAATGTAAAAGAAATGGATCAATAGTTGGAGTCACACCCCCCTCCCTAGATTTAATCAAGATGAAATAGACCTTCTGAACAGACCAATTTCAAGCACTGAGATCAAAGAAACAATAAAAAAACTCCCCCCCCCAAAAAAAAATGCCGTGGTCCAGATGGCTTCACGCCAGAATTATATCAAACTTTCAAGGAA
The DNA here is from genome assembly GCA_963574355.1 of Loris lydekkerianus. NCBI lineage: Eukaryota > Metazoa > Chordata > Mammalia > Primates > Lorisidae > Loris > Loris lydekkerianus. The sequence goes on along the minus strand of CAUYPK010085103.1, from coordinate 7,282 downwards.
GACCTTGTACTCATGCTCCAGAAATTATTCCCAAAAACTGAAGCGGAAGGAATCTTCCCCAACACATGGTATGAAGCAAACATCACCCTGATACCAAAACCAGGAAAAGATCCAACTAAAAAGGAGAACTACAGACCAATTTCACTAATGAATATAGAAGCAAAAATTCTCAATAAAATTCTAGTGAATAAATTACATCTTATCATTAAAAAAGTCATATATCATGATCAAGTAGGATTCATTCCCAGGGATGCAAGGCTGGTTTAACATACACAAATCCATAATCATAATTCACCATATCAACAGGAGCAAAACCAAGACCCTATGATCCTCTCAATAGATACAGAAAAAGCATTCGATAAAATTCAACATCTTTTCCCAATTAGAACGCTGAAGAATATGGGCATTGGCAGCACATTCCTTAAACTGATCAAAGTCATGTCTGACAAATCCACAGCTAATATTATACTGAATGGACTAAAACTGAAAGCTTTTCCACTCGGGACTGGAACAAGACAAGAGTGTCCTCTATCTCCACTACTATTCAACATAGTGCTGGAAGTTCTAGTAATACAATCAGGCAAGAGAAGGAAATTAAAGGCATCCATATGGGGGCAGAGGAAGTGAAACTCTCCCATTTTGCTGATGATATGATCTTACACTTAGAGAACCCCAAAGACTCAACTACAAGACTCCTGGAAGTGATCAAAAAATACAGTAATGTCGCAGGATATAAAATCAATGTCCACAAATTAGTAGCCTTTGTATATGCCAATAACAGCCATGATGAGAAGGAAATCAAGGACACAATACCGTTCTCAGTAGCTCCAAAGAAAATGAAATACCTAGGAATACACCTCACAAAAGAGGTGAAGGACCTTTATCAAGAAATCTATGAACCCCTAAGAAAAGAAAAAGCAGAAGATATTAACAAATGGAAGAGCATACTATGCTCATGGCTGGGAAGAATCAACATTGTTAAATTGTCTATACTTCCCAAAGCAACCTACAGGTACAATGCTATCCCTATTAAAATACCAACATCATACTTTCAAGACCTGAAAAAAATAATTCTTCATTTTGTATGGAACCAGAAATAAAACCCATGTAGCTTTGGCAGTTCTTAGTAATAAAAACAAAGCTGGGGGCAACAGCCTACCAGACTTTATGGTGTATGTTAAGACCATAGTGATCAAAACAGCATAGTATTGGCAAAAAAATAGAGACATAGGCATTTGGAACTGAATAGAAAACCAGGAGATGAAACAAACATCTGACAGCCATCTAATCTTTGATAAACCAAACAAGAACATACACTGGGGAAAAGAATCCCTATTCAATAAATGGTGCTGGGAGAACTGGATATCTACATGTAAAAGACTGAAACAGGACCCACCCCTTTCTCCACTCACAAAAATTGATTCAAAAGAATAAAAGACCTTAATCTAAGGCATAATAAAATCCTGAAAGAAAGTATGGGGAAAACACTAGAACCTATCCGCCTGGGGAAGGACTTTATAAGGAAGACTTCCATGGCAATTGCAACAACAACAAAAATAAACAAATGGGACTTAATGAACCTGAAAAGCTTCTGTACAGCTAAGGCGACAATAACCAAAGCAAAGGACAACCTACACATTGGGAAAGGATATTTGCATATTTTGATTCAGACAAAAGCTTGATAACTAGCATCTACAGAGAACTCAAATTAAAAACCATAAAAAGAACCAACAATCCTTTAGATCACTGGGCAAGAGAGATGAATAGAACCTATTCTAAAGAAGACAGATTAATGGCTAACAAACTTATGAAAAAATGCTTATCATCCCTAATTATTAGAGAAATGCAAATTAAAACCACCCTGAGATATTATCTAACCCCACTGAGCATTGCCCTCATCACAATGTCTCAAAAGTGCAGATGCTGGCATGGATGTGGAGAAGAGGGAACACTTTTACACTGCTGGTGAGACTGCAAACTAATACAACCTTTGTGGAAGGTAGTATGGTGAACCCTCAAAGAACTCAAGCTAGACCTCCCATTTGATCCTGTAATCCCATGGCTAGGCATCTACCCAGAAGAAAAAAATCCTTTTACCACAGGGACACTTGCTCTAGACGCTTTATTGCAGCTCCATGTACAATCGCCAAAATGTGGAAACAGTCTAAATGCCCACCAACCCAGGAATGGATTAACAAGTTGTGGTATATGTATACCATGGAATACTATTCAGCCACTAAAAAAGATGGAGACTTTACATATTTTGTATTAACCTGGATGGATGTGGAACACATTTTTCTTAGTAAAGCATCACAAGAATGGAGAAACAAGAATCCTATGTACTCAATTCTGATATGAGGACAATTAGGTCCTAGTACACAGTGGAGGGTATGAGGAGAGCTGAGAAAAGGAAGGAGGGAGGGAGTGGGGGACAAGGGGTGTGGTATACCTTTTAGGGGCAGGACACAATTATAAGAGGGTCCTTATCTAACAAAAGCAATCAATGCAACCTGTTTCTGTGTACACTCAATGAATCCCCAACAATAAAAAACAAACAAAACAAAAAAGAACACTCAAGTAAAAAAACTCTATAGACTTTGACAAAAGTCCCTTTAGACAGCTGTCACCAATTATCAATATACAGAACAGATACAATATTTTGTTTCTACATCCTGAGGTGTTGACTGCATTCTGGAGCTGTGGTCCAGCGTCAAATATATGCCCAACTTTTTCTAGTACAGGTAAAGAAAGATTGGCAAGTCTTTAAATGTAGATACACCTTATTGGCCTTTATTATTACCACTTGCATGGAAATCTACCTCTGAAATCCATGCCACTCCAAATTGAAATTTATTTGGAGTATCAAGTCCATATCACACCATGATATAATGACATGATAGTGCTATAGAAGGGAGACATCTATAAACGTTTTTCTTTGTCATGTTTTTCTTGTTGCATCAAGTTATTCACCACTGTGGAAGAGCCTTTCACTGCTTTGGAACAGAAGACAGAATACAGCCCAGAACAAAAGGAGACTGAATTTCTGAATGGATTTTTAGAAAGTACCTAGGAGAAGCAATAGTCTGACGGGCCAACTCATTATTTGAAGAGAGTCAGATTCTTGGCAGAGAGAAGTGGTGTTTTGTTGTGTGTGGGGTTTTGTGTTTTTTTTTGTTTGTTTGTTTGTTTGTTTTTTTGTTAATTCTAAAATCTTGACACTACATATCACTAGCAAAGCTAGAGGGTAGCAAGCATAGAGTGCATGATGCCAAACTTAAAGTAGGGAGGAAATGTGACTCAATTTTTGCTCCATGTTCTCTTTCTACTGGGGGAAGTCATGATCAAATATCCACAAGGCAAATCATCTGGCACTGCCCAGGCTGATTAAACAGAAAACAACAGCTAACAAGCTTTCCTCAGCCAAATGTGTCTTCCCTAATGCCAGTGCCACCTCTGGATCATTCCAGATAACAAGAAATGAACAGAGAAAAGGATAGGGAAAGCTGAATTCAAGTATTTATTTCCAAGAAGTGACTTTTAAACTAGAAATAATTTATTAACTTTCACTTGTCAAAACCAAATTTTCCATTACCAGTAGAAATTGAGGCTCATTTTTGAGTTCAGCTAGAGAGTAAAAAATAAGTCATGCTTTTGCATTTACATACTTGATTATTTAATATGTGAAATTTATCCTTTTCATTCTTACCACATTACTTATTTCCAAACTTGTATGATAATTAATAATATCACCCTAGGTGATCTAACTGTAGCAATTTAATCATTTGTGTTTTAATCAAAAGGCAGCTGGCAGCAGCGCTGATAGCTCAGTGAGTATGGCATCAGCCACATACACTTAGGCTGTCAGGTTTGAATCCAGCCCAGGATAGCTAAAACAACAATGACAATTGCAACAAAAAAACCTAACTGGGCATTGCGGCAGATACCTAGTCCCAGATACTTGGGAGGCTGAGGAAAAAAGAATTGCTTAAACCCAAGAATTTGAGGTTGCTGTGAGCTGTGACGCCACAGCACTCTAACCAGGGCAACAGCTTGGATCAGTGGTTCTAAATCTTTGAGGTACCCTGTGAGCTTCTCAAAGTCCCAATGCCCAGACCTAGATCCCAAATGGATTAAACCAGTTGGGACCAATAAAATCAGGATCCAGCAGTAAAATCAGGCAGTTTTTTTTTTTAGTTTGCCAGTGTACATTTCGGATGGAAAACCACTGACTGAGATGAAAGAATTCAAATCTTTGCTGCTGTTTTTTCCCAGCAAAGATTGAGTTAAGGTTCAATCTGAAAGGGATCCCCTGAGAACTCTCAAAATACTATATTCAGAGTGGATTTAAGGGTAGTGAAACTAATCTGTATAGAATTTTTGTGGTGACTACATGACACTTGGCATGTGTCAAAACTCAAAATCTTTACAGCAGAGAGTGACCCTTAAATGCATACAAACTTTCTAAATCAGCCAAGAGGGGAGGTGACGCACAAGATGAATGAGGACTATGACAAAATAATCTGATTCCATTACAAATGTATGACCATGAGGGGTGGTGAAAAAGAGCTCACCCAACTAACTTTGGAAAGTGGTATTTTGACTAAAACTGTACAACTAAAGACAGAAAAGAACTGTACATAAACACTGTACTCTAATTGGTAAAGCTAATTCTTATGGGGTATGGACTAACCACTCTGAACTTGTTTTACATGTCTACTGGATATAAACAAACAAGTAAATTGATGCCAGATGGTGAGAGCCAGGTTTCTTATATTTAAAGAGGTAAATTAGAAATAAGCAAGGGGAAGACTAGAATAGCCATGTGGTACTGGATAAGAGCCAATGACATATGGAGATAAAGATGAACAACGATAAATATAGATATACATACCAATACCGATATGCATACATGCATGGCTTAGTGTAAAGATATGTATTTTCTAGCTCTGTCCCCTGAGAGAGCGTAGAAGCAAAGATACCTCTTGCAAACAAGCACAGTCAATACCCAGACTATGGTTTCTACTCTCTGATAAAAAAAAAAAAAAAAACAGGGCTCCTTGGATTGATCTAGGTCATGGGCAAGAAATATACAAAATGAGGTTAGAGCATCTTATAGTGCCAGAAAGTCAACAAATGCTGAAGATGGAGAAGGAGGGAGGAGAGGAGAAGGGGTTTGGGGTCACCAGATGAGGGGGTCTTGGCTTAAGGAATGAAGAAGCTTGACACAAAGTCTATTGGGGGATTAAGGAACTCTGGGAGGAGCCCTCCTGACTTAATCTCGGGTCCATATTTATTATCATAAAGCAGGAAAAACTGTTAAAAGTTACTTATCAGATATCAGCATTAAAAAGGGAGGAATATGGAAAGTATCAGAATGTCTCCAATTTGTTTTGCAAAACCACAGACCTTGAGCACAGCCTTTGCCTCCAGCACCAAGAGACCTTTGGAATCTAGAGAATCATTACCATAATTATTGTTGCCACACCTCACACATACATTTTCTCTTGGAGGTCAGTTTTCTGATCTCCTGCATGTACACAAGCCACATGCCATTCTCTTGATTCTCTGGGTCTCTGAAGCAGGAAGTGAGTTTTATGCTAAAGATCAGGACTCAGTTTTCCCTACAGAGAGGAGGAGGAGAAGGAGCAGGAGGGATGGAGTATGTCAAAGGGACACAGCAGCCAACATGAAAGTGCTCCCAACAGCCAAAGCTGAAAAAACGTTGATCAAAATAAATAAGATAGTATTAGATTATAACTAAAGCCCAAAATGAATATTCATGAGTCCACACTAATATAAGTGGAAAAGAGACAAATATCCTGTATAGAAGAGGTCCAGATCACTTATGTAGATACTCCTTTTCCTCCTTCAAAGAGGTGGAGGTTAACTTCTGCCCCTTAATCTTGGGCTTTGCTTAGTTATTAATACTTGCTTCCAATGAGTAAAGTATGAAAGGGTAGGGGAAGAGGGGAGAAGCCAAAGAGACAAGAAAACTAAATGTAATGTGGCATCCCGGATAGAATTCTGGGACAGAAAAAGAACATTAGAGACAAACTAATAAAAGCTGAATATGGACTTTATTTAATTATAATGAATCAAAGTTAGTTTCTTAGTTGTGACAAATGAATCATGGTAATGTAAGAAGTTAACAGTAGGGTATACTAAGTGCAAGGTGTTTGGGAACTCTATACCTTTTCTGTAAATCTAAAACTACTTGCAAATTAAAATTTATTTTAAATACTGGCTATGAAAAGATCTTATATTCTAGGTTTCTGCTCTCCTGACAAGAATAGAGGCAAACACACACACACACACACACACACACACACACACTTATAGAAGGTGCCAAAAAATGTATATACATTTTAAGAAAGGTAAAAACTGTATTAATTTTTTACTGAAGTCACATTTGCCTTCTGCAATTACAAGAGGTACTCAATGTGACTTGTATCCATTTTCTGTTATTGGTATATATTGAGTATTACAATTGTTATAGTTTTTTTTCCCTTCTTAAAATGTGTATACATTTTTGGTGCCCTCTGTATAAAATACACACACACACACATACACACATACATATATATATTTATATATGCCTGAGATAAATTGTGAAAATAAGCAAGATTACATATCTGAAATTCTGAACCTAGAGTTTTTAAAAAATCCATGTAGACCCTCTCCACAAGCAAAAAATCCTGATAAAGAATCATTAATCTGTAATGTTAATCATCAATTAAAGTTTTATTAATTATCATATACTTCATAAGATTATGTTTAAAGTCACAGGTCTATATCTGTGTATATTTTAAAAATCAAATTAATAAACTTGACCACCAAAATTTTCAACAGCCATAAATGGATAATTATATTAATGCAATTATTAATTTACCCAGATTAGCATCTTTTAATAACAGGTACATTCATTTTCAAACTTCTTTCCCAAGTACTGACTCTAATAACAACAAATGAAAGCAAAATAGGACATACACAATAAGTTATCTTAATGATTTTTAACACAAACGCTTAAAATACAAAATTCTTTATCCTATTTTAAAAAATATTTTAGACATTTTTATTATTGCAATTTTCCTTTTTTTTTTATTAAATCATAGCTGTGTACATTAATGTGATCATGAGGCACCATACACTAGTTTCATAGACCGTTTGACACATTTTCATCACACTGGTTAACATAGCCTTCCTGGCATTTTCTTAGTTATTGTGCTAAGACATTTACGTTACACATTTACTAAGTTTCACATATACCCTTGTAAGATGCACC
>CAUYPK010085097.1:0-15696 GCA_963574355.1 Loris lydekkerianus | reverse complement strand
ATTATGCAGCCTTAAAGAAAAATGGAGACTTTACCTCATTCATCTTTACATGGATGGAGCTGCAACATACTCTTCTTAGTAAAGTATCTCAAGAATGGAAGAAAAAGTATCCAATGTACTCAGCCCTACTATGAAACTAATTTTTGGCTTTCATATGAAAGCTATAACCCAGTTATAACCTAAGAATTTGGGGAATGGGGAAAGGGAGGGGATGGAGGGAGGAAGATGGGTGGAGGGAGGGTGATAGGTGAGATTACACTGTGGTGCATCTTACAAGGGTACACGTGAAACTTAGTAAATGTAGAATATAACTGTCTTAACACAATAACTAAGAAAATGCCAGGAAGGCTATATTAACCAGTGTGATGAAAATGTGTCAAACTGTTTATAAAACCAATGTATGGTGCCCCATGATCACATTAATGTACACAGCTATGATTTAAAATTAATAATAATAAAAAAAAAGGACAGACTTGAGACAGACAGACCAGACTCACTCCTGTGAGTCCAAAACCCAGACAGACAGACCAGACTCACTCCTGTGAGCCTGGTGAGCCCTGCATGAGACCTAGATTCACTGCCGCGAACCCTGCATGAGACCTGACCTGGAGCAGGGAGACATCTCTCCCCGCCCAGGGAACCTACCGTGTGGTTGCGTCCACCTGGTCTGATTCCCCCCAAAAAACCTCCAGAGATCAAACAAAACTCACCCAGGTGCTGTTGCTTAAACTCACCCAGGTGCTATTGCTTTATCACCAGTTTTAAGTTTTGGAAACCTATGCCCTGACTCTACATGTCCAAGGACTCCAGGGCAGAGGAACATCTTCTCCAAGGCCTTCCCCTGGAGCCGTCAGGTGGCGGCAGGCCTAGGTGGGGGGTCTGAGGGTGGCAATCTTGCTGAGGCCTCCAGAAATGTTGTACTCATGTGCCACCTGGAAGAAAAACTTGGATCCCACTTCAGGTATAAATCAGACGGCGATTTATTACACCTGCTCAGGGAACTATGGTGATTTATTACACCTGTGCAGGTGGGTCGCTGCCCAAAGGGCAAATGGCCCCAAAGAGAAAAGCAGGCTGCCTTTTATACCTTTTTTTTGTTGCTATGTGGCAAGCAAGCAAACAAACACAGAAGCAGAATGTGGCAGTTGGTTAGCTCAGGGGGTAGCTCAGGGCAGGGTTACAGTCAGGGGGGGCTGGGTGGCCCAGAGGGTTGCATCAAGGCAGGTGGCATGGGGACAAACTTGGCTTGGGAAATTTTGCTTGAGTAAGCTTTCCACCATTGTTTAGCCATTGCTAGGGGGTTGGGGTAAGTTCTACCATTATTTTACCTGTTGCTAGGAGTTTTGGGGAACTCAGGGAACTTCCTTGTTCTATTCTGAAACCTGTTTGAGGAATTAACCCAAGCGGGGGTTGAGACATGTAGGGACTCAGGCTGAGACAGTTAGGGGTCTTTAGGGGTCTTTTTGCTGGGTACTACATGAGCTAGGGTGATGCCATGGTACTCTAGCCTGGACAACAGAATGAGACTCTGTCTCAGAAAAAAAAATTTTTTAAAGCAGACTCTAGGGCCCACCCCTCCACTTAACAACATTCCTCAGGAAATTTGTATGCATGTCAAAGTTTGAGAAGTACGGACAGAAATTTCTTTGTGGGGAGAAATGTGTTCTAAGTTAACATTTAAAGCTAAACACTACATGTATTAGGAACATAGTCAACAGTCCCCGGGGGCAGCTCTGCTCTGTGAACTTTACCAGGAAAACATGCCCAGGGGAGGTGAAGGCAGAGGGAGGTAGAGGGAGGGAAAAGGCAGAGGCAGGGTAGGTTTGGGATGCCTAGGACAGAGTAAAAGGTGGGCCTGGCGGCATTCACTTGGAAATTGGCACTGTGGGTGACTAGGGACATGTCTCATGGTACCAGAAAGAGATTGTGTGAGCACTGTCAAAATACTGAGGATCAAAAGAACCAGGATGTCCTGATTAACCAATCCTGTGGGTGAGAGACAGAGGGGACAAGGGTGCTGGATTGTCACACTACCCTGGAAGTGAGCCAATGCTCTCTCTTACAGATTAGGACAGTAATGTCCTTAAAAGACTGCACTTTCCCATGCAGTCATTCAGGCAAGGTCTTAGTAATGGAAAACACATAAGAATTTGAGCAAAATCATCCTGAAAGGTGACTAGCAAAAAAAGAGGCAAGGGATGGAACGAGGTAGCCTCAGCTATTTACCAGGTAAGTAGCAATAGGCAGGCTTTCAAAAAAGTCACAGGCAATAGGAGGTAGCAAGCCTGTCCAGACCCTTGGTTCAGAAAACAACAGCCAGGCCCACAACGGAATAACTATTGGGTCCTACACAGAGGCTTAGAAGAGAGTGATAAGGGGCTGTGCAGGCAGGGTGGTAGAAGGGGACTGGCTAAGCATGGGGCACCCAGTGGTGGTCTGCAGTAGGGAGAACGAAAACAGTAGACCAGCAGTGGAACACCCTCCTTGCTGTAGAGGAGGGGCCTCTCACAGGACATCAGCTGGAGATGCCAGCTACTAGGCTGCAATTCAAGTCTCAAATAAACTTACCCACGTATGTTTGAGTCCCACTAATATTTTCTAGGTTAGTACTCCTGATGGACTGATGGTATCAAAAAGTCACCTCTACCCAATCCTTGACACCAGAGATACTTCCCTTAGGATTCCTGTCTTTTGTTTCAGATACAAGTGACACAGGCTCTCCTTACTTGACAAACAATTTACACTTGCCTGCCGGCTGAGGATGAACCTCTGCAGCCAAGCTCAAGCCCCAGCCCTTCCCCACTCACCTGTGCTGCTGTAGAAAGCCAATTTAGTGGTGGTGTGGAATTCCTGGATGAGAAACTGGGAGAGTGAGATCCGCTCATCTGTCTTTAAGGAGTCGTTGCCCTTTTTCCAGTACAGCATGAGGTCGTCTTCTGTGTAGGCATCTGAAAGGAAGGGACAGGCTGACTGTGGGGGCATGTGGAAGCTGTGTCCTGATGTCTTGCACAAATTATTGGGATTGTGATACAACAGTTTGAATAAACAAACCACAGTCTAAACAAAGTGAGACAAAATCCAAAACAACCCCAAAAGCTCCTCAGTCTTTCAAAAGTCATCAGAGCAAATCTCTCAAGCCCAAATATTCATAATACCTGCAAAAAGGCACCACAGCAAGTCAGTCTGCTATTTACCATGTTAAATCAAATGAAATTGCTATTTTTTAGGTCATACTTCACATGGTTCGACCTTATAAACCAGGGGTAATGTAACCCTTTCCTTTCTTCTCTCAAAGTGTAGCGACTTATCAGTTGATGGTAGGTGCCTTTGGCTACGTTCTAACAAGGACCACACAGAGATGAGAACAGAACAAGTCCCTTCACTATAGGCTGCCAGTAAGTCCCTCCCGGGGTGAAGTTGAAGTGAGTCCCTGATAATCACTCTCTTTAGTGCACCGTGTCCCCCAGCCCCACCATGTCAGCTGAGTACATGCCTTACTGTGAGTGAACATACTACGGCCTAGGTGCACCTGAGGTCAGACCTACTGGATTACCCAGTCCAGTCTTCCTGCTTATGAACAGCTCCTTCTGGGCTTCTCTGATAATATTTTATTCTATTCCTATTTTCCAGCCCTTCACCTGTGTGATGGTTTGTGACAGTTATTTGATCAAACACTAATCTGTGAAGGCATTCTGTAGATGTGACTAGTGTCCACAACCAGGGGACTTCAGTGTATGTGCTGCTGAACACAGTGGGCTTCAAAGGAGATGATCCTAGCTAAACCCTGGGCTGGATCCAATCAGGTAAAAATGCTTCTTTTTTTTTTTTTTTTTTGAGACAGACTGTCACTATGTCGCCCTTAGAGTGCTATGGTGTCACAGCTCACAGCAACCTCAAACTCTTGGGCTTAAGTGATTCTCTTGCTTCAGTTTCCCCAGTAGCTGAGACTACAGGTGCCTGCCACAACACCAGCTATTTTTGGTTGCAGATGTCATTGTTATTTAGCAGGTCCAGGCTGGGCTTAAACCCACCAGCCTTGGTGTATGTGGCTGGCACCCTACTCACTGAGCTATGGGCGTCGAGCCAGTTAAAAAGTTTTAAGAGTGTGGCTGAGACTTTTGGAAGAAGAAATTCCACCCATGGCTTGCAAAAATGTATGTGATGCACAAAAGTTGTAAATTTTCACAAAATCCATTTGTCTATTTTTTCTTTTGGTGCCTGTGCCTGTGGTGTCACAGAGCCTGGGCTTCAACTTCCCCAGGTCCCTGGTGTGTACTTCCTCAGGCTCCCAGGCTGTACCTGAAAGGGCCTGAGAGTACTGCCACCATGTATATTCACAGCAGCTGTTCCCCAGGGCAGCTATTGCCAACAAACTCTTTTGCTTTTGCTAGGAAATCCTTTCTTCAGTGGAACACATATTTAGAAAAGCAATAAAACAGACCAAAAACAGGCTTCTGGATGGTGTGTGTGTGTGTGTGTGTGTGTGTGTGTGTGTGTGTGTGTGTACGTGCGCGCTGTGGGCTAAGGGCTTGGAAGGAGACCCGTATTCATTCAGCTGGCTATTCCTCCCCAAGAAGCTGCCCTGGAGAAACTCCAGAATCAAAGGGCACAGTGGCTTTCACCTGTAATCCTAGAATTCTGGGAGGCTGAGATGGGTGGATTGCCTGAGCTCAAGAGTTAGAGACCAGCTGAGAATGAGTGAGACCTCATCTCTACTAAAAATAGAAAAAAACTATCCAGGCATTGTGGCTGGTGCCTGTAGCTCCAGCTACTGGAGGCTGAGGCAGGAAGTTCGCTTGAGCCCAGGACTTTGAGGTTGCTGTGAGCTTTCTAGCCTGAGCAACAGAGTGAGGCTCTGTTTCAAAAAAAATTAAAAATTTTTTTAAAATGAAAAATCCAGTTTCCATGGGACAAAGATTAAAACCATTGCCCCAGGGCACTAAAAAGGTCAATTATGGGAATCAAAGATTTTAGTTCCCAATTTTTTCATTATCAATATAGAAGATCACTTTAAAAGTACAGTGGTACATGAGTGAGAAGGCCAGATTGACCCCATCTTGTACTCTCTCATCCCACAACCCCCACTTTCTCAAGACCTGTCCCTGGGCATGAGACCTTGCAGAAATGGGAAGTGTTAAATAAAAATATCCTGTGGATATGGGGCAGATTAGCCCAGGATGCAGGCCCTTGTAAAACACCATTTAGTTCTCCTTGATCCCAGCCCCTGCTCTATAGATCTAACGTTGCCTTTTGCTTCTGTAAACTGCTTTGTGTTAGGAATTCCAATACCCTCCCCAACTGAAAAAAGGGTATAAAAAACACTCTGCCTTTGTAAATGCTTGGCTGAGATTTTTCATGTGTGAGCCTATCTCTGTTGGCTGGCCAATAAAGGACCCCATACCTAATTTGAACTTAGTGTGCTGGCGTTTTCTTTATAATTCCACTCGCGTTGGGTACAACATGAGAAATACACATTGAAAGTTAGAGGGGTGTGTCAGGGTGATGAGGAGCTGCTTGTGCCTGGGTGGAGCCTACTCACAGCTTTCAATCTCCAGGGAGCAAGTTTGCGTGTCCAGGGGGAACCGGCTGAAGTCCATGTTGCACATTGCTGTCACTGTAACCCTGGAAACAAAAAGACAAAATCCAACAGGTCAGAGCCTGCAAAAGACAGGTGCAAAATGATAATGCAGACAGATAAGGCCTCTGCTTCCTTCCAATATGATAAATGCCTTCTTCTCATATTCATAGGCAACTTGTCAGTATTTAGATCAGTAGCTGATGAGTGGTACCCTCACTAGAGAACTTGGGTAATCCTGTTTAACCCCAGGTCAGGGTGAGGCAAACAGATTGTTTCTACTAACTCTAATCCAAGCATTTCAAAGATGCAGTGGTATCAACGGACACAACAATGTGACAAAAACTCTCATAACATGGTTTCTTAGAAGAAACCCCAGGAACATATATTATTCTCCTGTCTTAGATAAATTCAATATACTCAATATACTCAATATCATGTACAATACTGTGTATACCTAGGCCAGTTTCAAGCCACCACTTCTTTTTTAATATTATATTTTTATATTATATCAGTGCTGACATTTTTCTATTCATAATAGTATCTACTAGTGGACCTTTGTGTTTTTAATGAGTAATTCCATAAAGATCTCAGTAATGGAAAACACTGAAAGATCTTATTAAACTAACATAAAAGCACTTGGTGGAATTGAATGGTTTTGTTTCAGGCTTCTGCATCAAAGAACAAATAAATACAGATCACTAATCATAGAAATAAAGTCTTCCATCACTGAGGAATTTCGTGGCAGGATATGATTGACCAGGAATGAAAGTACTCTTTTTCCTTCAGCCACACAGATTTGTTATGCATAAGTTGTGGAAATGATGTAGATCATTGAAGGCCCCAAAGGAAAGAAAATTCACTTTTAATTTAAATATAAATCTCAAGAAAAAGAGCATTCTTGAAATGGAATTATACAAATATTTGACTCATTTTTTCCACTACTTCAAGGGTAGAATGTGTTTCTCAAACCATCTTGGATTCCAACAGCTGGGTAGTCTCTGTCTTCTGGAAATCCTGATAAATAAAGTGTGTTGGGGGTGAGAATAGGGGTGAGGGTAGGGGTGCATCAGGCTGGAAGCCGACTTGGATGCCTAGTGATGGGCTTCCATTTCCATGGGTACATTTTCACCTAACTATGCCTACTGTCATTATCAGTATGAAAGCTGGAAGCTAAGTTTGGGAACACTTGGAACTAACTTTAGGGATACAAAATGTCAAATGCAGGAAATCTTTTGCTATGAACAAGAAAACTGAATATCTCTATTTTGTATTAGTTTTCAGAATCACAGACATCATCCGACTAGGTCTTTCTAGCCTGACTTTTCCACTCATGACCTGTGTATGGAAGAGAATTTGTGATGTAATCAAACCCATGTTCCTTTTTGTTTCTCAAGTCTCTGAATCAATTATTGAAAGGGATCCTCTCTTGCCCTGGACAGAAATTTGGCAGGTGCTATGGCTCTTCTGTTCATTCTCATGTAGTAATCAAAACTTTCTTCAGCTGGCACTGTGGCTAAAACCTGTAAATTCCAGGGCTCTGGGAGGCAGAGGTGGGAGGATCCCTTGAGCTCAGGAGTTCAGGACCAGCCTGAAAAAGAGTGAGACTCCATCTCTACTAAAAATAGAAAAACTAGGGGGATGGAGCCAAGATGGCTGACTGGAGCCAGCTTTCTACAGAGGTTCCCATCTAGAAGGAGAGTTAAAAGACAGAAGTTTAGCAAGTAAGCTGATGGTTTGGAGCTAAGCCAAGAGAGAAGGTTAAAGAACGCACATCAACCCTGCTGAGGCGAGCTGCGACCCCAAGGAAACAAACAATACATACAAAATCCATCATAAGCAGATGGGAGTCCCCTCCCCATGAGAACGGTTCACCATATATTCTATACAAACAAGAGAGCAGAGTTGAGATCTCCTCCTATTTTATCCCACAAGACAGACCCTCTAAAAACTGGTACTTCTTCCCCAGAGAGGACCTACTAGTGTGCTATGGCACTCTCCCACCAGGCATAAAAATGTATATATTCTCTACCTACAATTCTAAACTCCCATCACTCCCCTCTACTCTCACCCCATGGTCTGGAAGCCTGTCTCCCATGGAGTCCAGATTCTTGGGCATTTTCTCAAGAGGTGTGGACAAGGCATGGGCTATTGCAGGTCTGTGCTGATTCTGTGGCACAGGTGTAAAGAGAAGACAGTGGACCAAGACAGAGAGGGAGAAGCAGTGCCCTGTGGCACAGAGCATCAGTGGCAGCAGTGGGAACAATAGGACTCACACCCCTGGGAATATTATGGAGAGACACTCACCACCTCTCTTGGCAGCCAGAGAAAGCCAGGCCTCTAATCCTGTGGCAGCCACTGGCAGAACAGATCTGGGACAGAAATGCAGGCCCGGTGACTAAAGGGTATGCACGAGGCGGTACCTGCTCAGGGCAGGGTCCTGCAGGGATGGAGACTACGTGCATGCACAGAGACGGCATACTCCCAGGGCACGGCTGAGTCAGAAGTGCTGCTTTAGTGAGCTTAAGAAGCACGTGGCCTACAGGGGAACACAGCTGAGACAAAAGTAGGCAGGGCAACAGCACCAGCCCAGGGAGAAACAGACACTGAGAGTTGTGTGTGAGCACCAGCCCTGGGAGAGACAGGAACTGAATGTGAGCTTTGACCGTGCCCACCCCAACACAGAGTGCAGAGGAAACAGAGATGCCAGCTCTGTGAGAATTGGGACAATGGCAGTGCCTTAGGGCAGGGCTGAGCTGAAGCTTCTGTGAACTCAAACAGAGCCTGGCCCATAGGGGAATATAGCCAGGACAGAAATGCTAATTCTGCCAGAATATAAGTGGCAGCAACATCAATCTGGGGTGGGGCTGGAACTGAGTAAACTGCCCCAGCTTCTGTTAAGCACCCAAGGTTGTCAGGCTTCAGCTCTCCCTACCAGCTGGTGGCAGAGTGTGGCAGTCTGGCCAAGGAGACATAGATCTCCCTATGACTCAGGCAGGTGCAAATCCCTGGAGCATCTGTTCATTGGGGGGAATTGGGTCACCGCCCTGTGGAGTTACCAATGCCTGGGTGTGGCAGAGATGTAAGGTGGGGAAGGAGACATCAACCTTCCTGGACTAATTGATTTGCTGGGTGGATCCTTCTGACTCCACAGAGCACCAGAGTGAGCCATACTCAAGCTGCCAGCAGTTGCTGGAGACCTTTTGAATTCTCCCACTTGAGACTGGATGCTGACTGGGACCATTGATTAGGATCTCTTGAACTGGGCTAATCACCCAAGGACTATCCAAAGTGGTACCTTGGGTGTGTTGTTGTGGGAAGGTTTGATTTTCCTTTTCCAGTTGTGGCAGGTGGGGGGCAGGGTGACTTAGCTGCTGGCATATCTCCACAGCTGAGACTTCAATGCAGAGTTACTGATTCACTGGTAGGGGTATCAGAGACCAGCTGAAAACAAGGCAGATTTCCTCTGACTCTATGTGGATACCCTTGATCGCCTTTTCTTCCCTATTTGCAATGGCTAAAACTTCCATTCATGGTCCCAGAGCTTGCAACAAGACGTGGCAGGGCTTTCATTGCACCACTCTGGGGGCCAACTCTGGCACCCAGAAGGCTCTTAAAAATCTGTTGAATGAATCCATGAGTGAACGAAATGAGGGGATGATAAATCTTTAGGAGCTAACCAGTTGCCAACAGAGTTGACAATATCAAGTACTCCATGCTTTCTCTAAAATAAATTTTACAGCAGTAGTCCTCAGTAACTTAAGCCTCTTTTTTTTTTTTTTTTTTTGTTAATAAATAAAACAAAACCATAATTTTATTTGCAATTACAAATCCACTTGAGGATGTGGACCCTGAGCACTGGGCTGCTCTTCCCTGCTGTTCTGCTCTTGTGCCACATCCAGTGATGCCCTGGACTAGACTTGGTAGGGCCTCAAGATCTGATTGCTAGATTTTAAGGAAGACTGTGAGTGAGTTGTTAAACATGGTCATTATTAAAAATTAAAGCTAAACATTAGGTTACAAATAAGAGTAGGCCGGGTGCAATGGCTCACGCCTGTAATCCTAGCACTGGGAGGCCGAGGTGGACGGATTGCCTGAGCTTACTGGTTGGAGACCAGCCTGAGCCAGAGCGAGATGCCATCTCTAGAAATAGCTGGGCATTGTGGCATGCGCCTGTGGTCCCAGCTACTCGGGAGGCTGAGGCAAGAGATCACTTGAGCCCAAAAGTTTGAGGTTTCTGTGACTGATGATGCCACAGCACTCTACTGAGAGTAACCAAGTGAGACTGTCTCAAAAAAAAAAAAAAAAAAAGAGGTAATAATACTCAAAATGTATAATTTCCTAATTGTTTTACTGCATTTTATTATTCTCTATACTCCTGAAGTCATTTACACATATTGCATCTGTCTGGTAGAAATACTGTGTAATGATGTCCTGCCACATGTTTCTTAACTTCATCCAGTGACATCAGTGGCTGATAGCTTGAAATAGCCACCGTAGAAGTGTTTATACTGTAGAAATCAGTAGTGCTACAACCAGGGCTTAATTTACTGTGTTAGTGATTATTTAGACTTAAGAAAGCAGATTAAACCTTAAAGTGTATTATGCCCATCATCATTATATTGTGAATAGTGCCAGATATAGAGGAAATATTACCCCGATATTTGAAAGCTTCTATCAGTTCACCAAGGACATTGCTTATGTCTTTAATAAAGGACTGAAGTTCCTACTTCATTCTTCATTGTTTCACTTTTGCTTAATTCATGTAATGAAAACATTGTGAATTATATTGTGAATAGTGTCAGATATAGAGGAAATATTACTCCAATATTTGAAAGCTTTTATCAGTTCACCAAGGACATTGTTTATGTCTTTAATAAAGGACTGAAGTTCCTACTTCATTCTTCATTGTTTCACTTTTGCTTAATTCATGTAATGAAAACATCAACCAACATTTATCAAATCTACATTCATCTGTTGATCATGTAAGGCCATGTAATGACATTTTGGGGGCATTAGATGCTCATATGGAGCATGCAAACTAGATCCCTCACCTGCATGGTTTACAGGAGGGTTCTTGCTCATGTGAGAACCTAATGCTGCTACTTATCTGACAGGAAGCAGAGCTCAGGCAGTGATGCGAGCAGTGGGAGCACCTGTAAATAGAGATGAAGCTTTGCTGGCTCTCCCTGACCCTCCAATCCTGCTTTGTGGCCCATTCCAAGGTCCAGGGGTTGGGGACTGCAGATGTAAACAAGCAAATACTTACAAATATTCATTTATAGTCTGGCTTTGTAGAACTATTATTGATGACATAATTATAAAACTGATAAGTTTTTTCAAGAAATAAGAAATCACACTGAAGTTATAAGATATGGAATTTATAATAAAAGTATTACACATTTAATTTCATTCATAAATCATGTGTAATATACCCTTTCTTTCAGTAATGTTTACAATAAGTGTATGTATGCATACCTTCCCCCCAGATAACCAATTGTTAAACATTTATTAGCACACTAGGGGTGCTGTGTGTTATGATCTAGTTCTCTATAGTCGTGGTGGTGCCATCAAGTTGTATTGTTGTGTTGGCGGCTTTTGAGCCTTAAGATGCCTTGACAACCTGCCTCAGAAATGAGCAGGCAGAACCAGCTGAACATGACTTGGGGAAGGGGTTGCACATTCTTGAACCATTTAAGCCTCAAAGATGAAAGTCCCATAACTGTACTCTAAGTCTGGTACATACCATGGGTTCCAGGCCAGGAGAAATGTTAAGGGATCATTATAAATATTCCTTTGGACAATGGGGACAGAAATTCAGCTTCAGCATTGTGATCTCTGGTTCTAAAGTCATACTGTGTAGCTGTACCTACTTAGTCATTGGTACAAAGTTGACCTTTACTGTTTGCCAACACTTGAGCCAAAGCAAAGTCTGTGAACCTGAAATGCAGCATCTGCCCTGCATGAAAGCAGTGTCCACAGGGAGTGACTCATCCCTTCTCTGTGAGGGCCTTAGGCTCCATGCCCAACATAGGGAGGTGGGCACCAGGCGTTTCTAAAGTTGCCTCTGCAGTCTGAAAGCTGCTGTGGTGCTGGGTTTAAGGAAGGCTTCCTCAGGCCAGTGCTCAATGTTTATCCTTTATATTTTAAAAGTGATGCTAGAATGCCACTTTAAATCATAAAGTAGCCCAGGGTCCCTATAGTTTCTCAAGTAGGATATTGGAGAGAAAAAATAGAAAATATGCCTGTGGCAGGCCAGGTGAAGCAAAAGTTTTTTTTGTTTGTTTGTTTTTTGAGACAAAACCTCACTCTGTCACCCTGGGTAGAGTGCTATGGCATCCACCTAGCAATCTCAAACTCTCGGACTCAATCGGACTACTTCAGCCTCCATTAGTGTAGGATTACAGGTGTGAGCCACCATGCCCAGCCATAGAATTTTTTTTTTTAACCTAAGTTCTAAAATGTACCTGAAAAATGGAAATCATAAGAATTCTGGGATGATGGCTGACTAGTAGCAACCCTCAGCACAGGCTCCTGACCAGAGGGAGAAAAACTGGACAGAATCAGACTCTATGAAGCCAAAAGTGGGGAACTGAACCAAGAAAGAAGTTCAGTAAGCCATGACTCCAAGGAAGAGCATTCAAGAAAACAAATTACAGGTACAAAGCCTATTGATTAGAGGACAGGAGACCCACTCTCCCAAGCAGGAGGTCAGCCACGGGCTCTCTGCAAGTGAGGAGGGAACAAAAGACCTTTCATTTCACCCCACTGGAAAGAGCCACTAAACTCCAGGTCTCTTTCTCCAGGGAGGCCACACTTGTGAACCTAGACACCACCCCACCAGGCATAAAATTGAACAAATATTTTCCCTCACAATTCCAAACTCCATACCTCCCTCACATGGTGATCTGAAGTTCTTCCCCCTGCAGAGTGCAGAGTGTTTGGTCTTTTCCTGAGAGATCTTGGCATAGTGTGGACTGCCAAACATGAGGACAGAATCTGTGACTAGTAGGGAAGAAAGAGGGCATGGGAAAAAAGGGACACTTGGTGGGAGGAGCAGTCCCCTAGTTATGACTTTGCTTGGCCAGTGGTGGTGTTGACCCTCGGTCTGGCAGGAGGGGGTGCAGAACCCCCAGCTCTGATGGCACCCACAAGTGGGAGAGTGGTTTCCCAGTATAGACTGAGTTTGGTGGGTGAGGCTGATTCCTGGCTCCAACTGTGCCAGCAAGCAGAGGCTTGTCAGGTGTGGACTGAGACCTAAGAGTGAAGGCATAGCCCCTTGACTCCAACAGAGCTGGCATGCCTCCAGGTGTGGACTGAGACCTAAGGGCAGGGGTGTGGTCCTCTAACTCCAACTGGGCCAGTGAGCAGAGGCTTTCCAGGCATGGAATGAGACTAGTGGGCAGGGGCATGGTCCCCTGTCTTCAACAGAGCTAGTGAGCAGAGAAGTGGACACCAATGTGGACTGAGTCTGGTGGGTGGGGCATGGACCCTGACTCCAATTGTGCTGTTGTAGACCCTTGGATCCCTCTCTGTTGAGCAGGGTTTGTACTGCCTGAGACAATTTGATTGGAACTGGTGTCTGGGACTGTCCACTCAGGACACTCTGAGGTTGACCTTCAAAGTTCTGTATCAGAAAAGAACTAAAGGGTGGGGATGGAGAGCCACAGCTGTCTGTATCTCTCCACTGCCAAGATTTAAACTTAATACCATGAATTCTTAGGATATGATATAGGTTGACTGATTTCAAAATAGTGAGCTTGCACTTTCTCACAAAGTGGGTCCTGAGAGTCTCTGGCCAAAACTCTGAAAGGAGCCGGTGTAATATTGTAGTGGATAAGCCACAATTACAAAGCCTAGAGCAGGGGTCCTCAAACTTTTTAAACAGGGGGCCAGTTCACTGTCCCTCACACCATTGGAGGGCTGGACTATAGTTTAAAAAAAAAAAAAAAACTATGAACAAATTCCTATGCACATATCTTATTTTGAAGTAAAAAAACAAAATGAGAACAAATACAATCACACCGCCTCATGTGACTCATGAGCCGTAGTTTGAGGACCCCTGGCCTAGAGCTTTGGTAGGGGGCTGATTATCTCTACTACCTGGGATCCCCAATTCAATCTCACCCTATCAGTTCTAATAACCAAACAGTGAAAAATAAACCTGGTGTGGAACCAACAGAAAAACTCTGGCAAGATCAATAACCAGAGTAGATCAAACCCTCCCCACCCACCAAGGAATGACAAAGGAGATATAATTGAAGATGCCATGCATAGACAAATGGTTGAAATGTCAGAAATAGAATTCAGAATATGAATGGCAAATAAGATGAATAGAATGGAAGAAAAGTTAGAAATTAGAATCCAAAGAGTAATTCTAAAGGTGTCTCAAGAAATTAATGAATTTGAAGACAAAGTCACCAAGATATGGACATAATGAGAAAAGAGATAGCAGAGCTCAAGGAAATGAAAAAGTTAATCAGGACCTCTCAAATACAGTAGAATGCCTCAGGAATAGAGTTGACCGGGCAGAAGAAAGGATATCTGAAATTGAAGACAAAGCTTTTGAACATTTCCAAATGCTCAAAGATACAGACAAATAGAGAGCAAAAAATGATCATTCTCTGAGTTGTGGGATCACTCCAAAAGATCAAACATTCATCTTATAGGAATTCCTGAAGGATAAGAGGATGGTCTGAAAGATACAGATGCTCTACTCCAAGAGATTATGGAGGAGAATTTCCCAAGCATTGCAAGAGATACAGAAATTCAGAGAGTAGACAGCTTTAGAAGCCCAGCAAGACTCTATCCAAATAAAGCATCTCCTAGACACATTGTGATTAGCTTTGCCAAAGTTAAGACAAGGAGAAAATTCTGCAAGCACCGAGAGGTAAGAAAAGCATTACCTACAAAGAGAGAAATAATAGAATGACTGCAGATCTCTCAGCCAAAACATTTCAAGCCAGAAGAAACTTAAATTTGGTCATCAAACTTAAATCTTCTAAAACAAAAGAACTTCCAGCCTATGATCCTATATCCAGCTAAACTGAGTTTCATTTGTGATGGAGAAATCAAATACTTTAATGACATACACATGTTGAAGAAATTTTCCGTAATTGAACCAGCTCTTCAAGATATTTTCAGACCCATCTTCCATAATGACCAGCACAATGCTCTACCATCAAACTATATTCACTCAGAAATTTTTGAACAAAATCCAATTTCCAGGGTTTTTGAAAGATTCAAGCAGGTAAAATAGCACCAAAGCCCAGCAAAAGCGTGTTCACACCTGCCAGGATGGCACAATTGAAAAAGGACACATACATTAGAGACAGATTAAAGATGGTGGCCAAGTAACAGCTTCCCTGCAACTGCGCACGGTAAGTCTTGAAAGACAAGAGTCCAGGCATCTCTGGCTTGTGGGATCTCCCTATAATCATCCCTTTGAGGATACAGGGAGCCAGCAAGGGACTTTTGGACCCCAAGAGGAGGACAAAAACAGTGGAAAACTGGCAAGTGGTTGCGTGTGTTCAATCAACCGAATCACGCTGGAAACCGTGAGTACAAGCAGCAGTGAGACTGCAAACCAGAAAGGCCTTACCTGTGAACTGTTTTGGTGTTCTTGGACTTGGCACTCAGTTGAACTGCCTTGGGGAGAGCTTGAGCAGGAGTGTGGTGAACTTTGGGCATTGTCTGGGGCTCCAGACTGAGCCACTGAGCTGGGCGCAAGAAGCCATTTTGAAAGAACTGCCCTGGCAAGCTCGGCCCTCAGGGCCCCAGAGCAAGAATCGGGCAGGACAAAGTAACCTAGTGACTGAGCAGCCTAAAGGCAGGAACTCAGCTGCTTTGCAGCCTTAATCCTTAGGGGCAGAGTGAGATGGTTTTGGCACACTGGAGCCTTGGGCTATTACCCTGGGTAAAGTGCCGTGATGTCACAGCTCATAGCAACCTCAAACTCCTGGGCTTGTCACAACCCAGACCTCCATAAGAGCTGTGCAGTGATCCCCGACTGGTGACCCGCACCCACCAGGCCTCCGCATTCCCTGGCCAGGAACTGCAGGAACCACGCAACCCTGTGTCCTCCCTCCTGTGTCCTCCCAGCCTCCACACAAGCCCGTTCA
>CAUYPK010085092.1:0-14099 GCA_963574355.1 Loris lydekkerianus | reverse complement strand
TCTTCTTTTTCCAATTCCATAAGATGGATTATGAGTTTGCTGATGTGCTTTCTTTCTGTTTTTTGGATATAGGCTTTTAAAGTGATAAATTTTCCTCCCAGGACTGCTTTTGCTGTATCCTACAGGTTTTGGTAGCTTGTGTCTTCATTGTTGTTATGCTCAAGGAAGTTACTAATTTCCTCTTTTATTTATTCCTGCACCCAACTGTCATTCAGCATAAGGTTGTTTAATTTTCATGCCTTCAAGTGGGGTTGAATGTTTTTGTTGGAGTTGAGTTCCACCTTTAATGCCTTGTGGTGTGAGAAGATACAAGGTACAATTTCAATTCTTTTGATTCTGTTGAGGTTTGTTTTGTGTTCTAGGATATGATCAATTTTGGAGAATGTTCCATGGGCTGATGAGAAGAATGTATATTCTTTACCTTTGCGATGGAGTGTTCTATATACATCTGCCAAGGATAGTTGTTCTAGGGTCACGTTTAAGTCCCTTATATATTTGTTTAATTTCTGTTTAGAGGATTTGTCCAGCTCTGTGAGAGGAGTGTTAAAGTCCCCTGTTATTATGGTGTTGTAGGATATCCTATTGCTTAGACTAATTAAGTTCTGTTTCAAGAATCTTGGAGCATTTAAGTTTTGTGCACAAATATTGAGAATTGAAATGCCTTCTTGTTGTATTTTTCACTAGACCAGTATGAAGTGTCCATCTTTGTCTTTTTTGATTTTAGTTGCTTTAAATCCACATGTATTTGAAAATAAGATTGCAACCCCTCTTTTCTTCCAAATTCCATTTGCCTGATAAATTCCAACCCTTAACTCTGAGTTAACTTTTGAGGCTAGGTGTGTTTCCTGCAGACAGCAAATGGATGGCTTGTGTTTTTTAATCCAAACAGCCAATCTATGCCTCTTCAGTAGGGAATTCAAGCCATTAACATTTATTGAGATAATTAATAAGTGTGGTAGCATTTTATTCTTCTTATTTTGTGAAAGTCCATTGCTTAGTTTTATCTTTTTTTTTTTATCATTGTGGAAGCTGGGTTTTGTCTGTTATTTTCTGGGTGCTTACTTTGCTGGCGGTCCATTGTGATGGTCAGTGTGTAGAATAGGTTGAAGTATTACCTGTAGAGCTGGTCTTGTTGTAGCAAATTTCCTCAAAGTTTGCATATCAGTAGAAGATTTTATTTTCATCATCAATTTTAAAGCTTAGCTTAGCAGGATATAGAAGTCTGGGCTGGAAATTGTTCTGTTTAAATGGATTAAAGATAGGTGACCATTGTCTTCCGGCTTGAAAAGTTTTATTAGTGAAGTCTACAGTCATTCTGATGGATTTGCCCCTGTAGGTCAATTGGTGCTTAATTCTAGCAGCTTGCAAAATCTTTTTTTTTTTTTTTTAACTTTGGATAGATTCATCACAATGTGTCTTGGAGAAGCTCTATTAGAGTTGAGGAGACCTGGGTTCCAATATCCCTCTGATAGAAGTGTGTCAGAATCTTTGGTGATATTTGGAAAATTTTCATTTATAATATTCTCTAGTATGGCTTCCTTTCCTCTGGGGGCATTCTTCTCCCCCTTCTGGAATACCTGTAACTCATATGTTTGAACGCTTCATTGAGTGTCATAATTCTGTCAGTGAACATTCTGCTTTCTCTTTCTTCTTTTCTGCCTCTTTAACTATCTGAGTTATCTCAAGAGCTTTGTACTCTACCTCTGCAATTCTTTCTTCCATATGGTCTGATCTGTTGTTGATACTTTCTATTGCATCTTTACGTTTCCTAAATGGTTCAATTCCTTCAGCTCTGCTATATTATTTTTGTATTCTTCATATCATTCACCTCTTATTTGATTTTGTTTTTGGATTTCCTTTTTGTTATTTTTGACTTTCTCAGCAATTTCCTTCATTGTTTTCATCATTTTAAATTATCCTCTGTCATTTCTAACATTTCTTTATAGGTAGAATTCTCTGCAGTAGCTAGCTCATGGTCCCTCTTGGGGGTTGCTCTGGACTGGTTTTTCATGTTGCCATGATTTTTCTGCTGATTCTTCCTCATGAGTGTTTTCTTTTATCTGTTTCCTTGCCCTAATTTTCCTTTCACTTCCTCTTGCTCTTTAAGATACTGTGCCTCTGGCCTAAGGTTTTGCTTAGTCCTTTTGGTACAGGACCAAAGGGATGAGAAGATTGGAGAGCAAAAAGGGAAAAAAGATTTAAAAAAAAGAAAAAATGGAAAGGAGAAGGGGTGGAGTAAAAGGGAATATTGACAAAAAGAAGAGAGGCACAGAAAGAGGGAGACAGAAGTAATATAGGTATACAGTAGGGTACTTTGACCCAACCTTAAAAATCCCCAACTTCTGGGGTTGCTGGGGTGGGTGTTTCCCTTGAGGTCCATAGCTCTTTGCACGTCTGAGCAGACACAGTACCCCACCTCCACCAAATAGAGAGGAATGACAATAATACTATAAATCAAACCAAAACAAAGAAACAGAAAACCTTACAGGATAAAATTGGGGCAAAAACAAAATAATAGGGGCAGAAACACTAGCAAAAATGAAGTTCTTAATATTGAAGAAGGCAACAGTGGAAAATAATATTTAAACTAGGAAAAGAAAGAAAGAAAAGAAAAAAACTCTATAGGGAAAACGTTAAAATTAAAAAAAAAGCTATATATACATGTATATGTATACATATATATATCTTGCTGAATATTGCCTAGGCAATAGGTGATCTTCTGGGGTATGAGATGTTAATCACAATGCTGATACAGCGGCTTGAGTTGGAGACTGGAGGACTCCACTGATTTCTCAAACCCCACAGGGTTGAGAACCTAAATCTCTCTTCAGCTGGCTTAAAAGACACTATAAACTGTTAACCTTGGGTAAGCAGAATCTTTCCCAGGAAAGCACTTGTCACTGGGATCTCCCCTGAAGTGGCAGCCCACTTATCTAGTGCACCAAAACCGGTCACTTTATGACCCTGTGGGCCAAGGGTGCAAGGCAGCCCTCCTACTTCCAAACACTGAAAGCTCTGCTTTTCCCTAGCATTTCAGTCCCGTCATTTGGAGCTGCTCAGTCACTAGATCATTTGCCCAAGGTTTCCCAGCCCTAGCCTGGCTCTGCAACCCTGAGGGTGGAGCCTGGTTGGGCAGTTGTCCCACAATAGCTGCATGTCCGGCCCACAGCCGAACAATATGAGCTCTGTTCCAGCTCAGTGTCTCAGTCTGGGGCTCTAGATGATCCTTAAAGTCATCTGCATTCTTGCCCAAGTTCTCCAAAGGTAATTCAAATGAGCACCAAGGCCAAAAACACAAGACAGCCCACAGGGAAGGCCTTCCCCATGTACTATCTCTTTTCTGTTGTAGTTTCAGCTTTAGCAGCCACAGCTTTAGATCGAATGAACACATCCACTTGCCAGTTATCCACTGATTTTGTCTTCCTCCTGGGGTCCAGAAGTCTCTCACTGTCTCCCTGCAACACCCAAGGGATGTTTCTGGGATGAGCCCACAAGCCAGAGATGCCTGGAGTCTTCTCTCTTCAATATAACTGCAAACGATTGCAACAAAGCTGTTACTTGGCTACCATCTTGCTCCCTCCCCTTCCAGTGTCTTCTATACTGGATAAAACTCAAGTTCTCTCCCATGAGGCCTGTAGCATGTGCAGGCTGCTTTCCATGCTTGCTGTTGGCTGCAGTGTCCCCCCAGCAGGCACCTGATGTCCTGTCCTCATAGGATATGCACGCTATGTCCCCTGCTGTTGCCCTCTGTGTTCTGACATACTAACTGTAGCAGGGGAGTTCCTTTTTATCTTAATTCTTTAAAACTTTGATAGAATTCTCTAATGAAACCATCTGGGTGTGGATATGTATTTTTTCAGGAATTTCTTTATTGTGGTCAAATATATGTAACATAAAATTTACCATCTTAACTGTTTTTAAGCATACAGATCAGTGATATAAATACATATATAATGTGCAGCCATCACCACCTTCCATCTTCAGAACTCTTTTCATCTTATAAAACTGAAACTATATACCAATTAAACCATAACTCCGCATTCTCCGTTGACCTAGTTTAGCAGTTCTCAACCTGTGGGTCGTGACCCACAGGAACTGTATTAAAGGGCCGCAGGATTAGGAAGGTTGAGAATCAA
Organism: Loris lydekkerianus; assembly: GCA_963574355.1. NCBI lineage: Eukaryota > Metazoa > Chordata > Mammalia > Primates > Lorisidae > Loris > Loris lydekkerianus. The sequence continues at coordinate 9,963 of CAUYPK010085092.1, read as the reverse complement.
TGCTTTAGCCCCTGCCAAACCCCATTCAGCTTTCTGTATCCATGATTTTAATTACTCTTTAAGTACTTCACGTAAGTGGAACCATACACTATTTGTCTTTGTGTGGCTATCTTTTTTCACTTAGTATAGAAATCACATTCATGCTGTAATGTATGCTGAGCAATATTCCATTGTGTAAATATGCCATATTTTACTTACTCATTAATTGTTGATGGACCATTGAGTTGCTTCCACATTTTAGCTATTGTAAATAATGCTGCTATATATATGGTTATACAAATATCTCTTTGATTCTCTGCTTTCAATTCTTTTGGTTATATTGTCAGAAATGGAATTGCTGGATCATATGGTAATTCTATTTTTTAATTTTTGAGGAACCACCATACTGTTTTCCACAGAAGTTATACCATTTAACATTCTTACCAGCTGTGCACAAGGAATCCAATTTCTTCACATCTTCAACACTTTTACTTTGCTTTTTTTTTTTCCATGTCTTTTAAAGTATGACAGAGGTGCTTTAAGAGGGATCACATTAAATCTGTAGATTGCTTTAGGTAATGTAAACATTTTAACAATGTTGATTCTTCCCAGCTATGAGCATGGTATATTTTTCCATGTATTAACATCTTCAGCTATTTCTTTTCTCCTACTTTCATAGTTCTCTTTATAGAGATATTTCATGTCCTTAGTTAGATACGCTCCCAGATATTTCATCTTCTTTGGTACTATTGTAAAGGGAATAGAGTCCTTCATTATTTTTTTCCCTTGACTATTGTTGGTATATATAAAGGCTAAAGATTTGTGGGTGTTAATTGTGTATCCCGAGACATTGCTATATTCCTTGATGACTTTTAGGAGTTTTGTAGTTGATTCCCTGGGTTTTTCCAGATATATAATCATGTCATCTGTGAAGAGTGACAGTTTGATCTCCTCTGGTCCTATTTGGATCCCCTTGATTGCTTTCTCTTGCCTGATTTTGTTGGCTAAGACTTCCATTACAATTTTTAAAAGCAGTGGGGCAGTGAGCATCTTTGCCTGGTTCCTGATCTAAGTGGAAATGATTTCAATTTTACTGCATTCAATATGATATTGGCTGTGGGTTTGCTGTAAATGGCCTCTATCAGTTTAAGAAATGTCCCTTCTATACTCAATACAACTTTTTCCAACAGAGAAAACTTCCTAGGAAAATATTTAATATGTTTGGTAAAGATAGATAACACAGAAGAGCAGTTTCAGAGATTTTCTGCTTTATGAACCCTTTTGGGTAAGGCGAACCTATTTGGTGCTATTTGAAGAATTTATCAGCATTACACAACTTCTAAACTTCCAAAGTCATCAGTGGGAAAAACAGTGGAAACAATGTGATTTTATAGTTAGAGTGCTTTTAATATATTTGAGTTCCAGAGTTATGTTGTAATTTCAAGATGGAGTGAATTACTTGCCATAATTTGGCTAGTAGCTTGTTGATATCCAAAGAGTTAGTTGATATTATTTTTCAGTCAGTTATAGAGTCATAATTAAGTGGAAATTATTCAGAGCTCTGACTCAGAAATCAAAAACTCCAGCACAACTCTTTAAGCAAACTAAATCAACTTTTTCTGCCTCAATTTTTAATCTTTCAGATAAGAGGGTTGGATTTTGACCTCTGAAGAATTCTCTTTCAGCTTTAAAAGAGATTCATTAATCTCTTGCTACTTTATGAAATAAATTTTAACTCATAAGACACATATTTAAGCATTAAGTTCATAGGATGAACAGTTATAATATTAACAACTGAAATAATTCTCTGAAATAACTCTGAAATAATTCAAAAAATTGTGTCTATATCTATGTATATCCATGTTTCTAGACTGTAAATGAGAAAGAGAAATAGGCAAAAAAAGGCAAAAATACTAACAATCAGTTTTTGTGAGTAAAGAGAGTGTTGACATATAATATTCCTGCAACTTTTTAAAATGTTGGAAACTTTTCAGAATAAAAAGTGTAAAAGAGAATAAATAATCCTGTCACACAAAACAATCAATAGCAAAATGTATAAAAATAAAAATATTTTACTTGAGGATTAGTTCCAAATAATCTGAAATGCATGATTCTGCTAAAATATAGAAGGACATTTTTATGGACTCCATATTTGTGTCTCCCCCCAAATTCATGTCTTGGAATCATAATCTTCTACATATAATATTACCAGGAAGGGTCTTTGGGACATAACTATCTTTGAGCACCCATGAAGGGATTAGTGTCCTTAAAAGAAGACACATATGTTACAATCCAGTAAGAAGTCTACCAATGAATCTTCTTGCATCCTATCTTGGACTTTCCAGCCTCTAGAAATGTGAGAGATTAATTTCTGTCATTTTAGTTGCTATGATATCTTGTCATGGCAGCCCCAGCTGACTATAATTTGACCTAGACCCAAATCTATATCATGGGTCTTACTATCCTCAAGATATTTATTTGAGAAGAAAGAGCGCTGAGCACAAAGATGGTGCCTACCGGTGGCAGGTCCTGCTTCATCCACTGCCACGTGTTGGCAGAAGGAGTAGAGGGGCCAGAGCATGTGTGAAACAGGGCTCCAGTTATAAACACAGCCCAGTTAATGTTCTGTAATCAGATTTGTGTTGTTACCACTCAGAGCATAGTGAAGTTAAGATAGGAATAAGAAAGCAAAGACGCCCTCCTCACTGCATAGTCATGGGTGTCCAGTCTATTTACCATGTTAGAGCCATAGTAAGTAAAGTAGTCTGGTGGATATCCAAGCTATGTAAATATAATCAGAGCAGTTGCTTAACTTAAAAACTACTGAAAATTTCTGTTTTCTACCCTAGTGCATTGTTTATTCTTTTGGTACAAAGTCAACTTTAAGTTTATGTTTTCAACTTGAGAAACTCAAATAAGTTTGAATCCCATATTAGGTGTCCTTGTGTCTTTTATACTCACTTCTAGTTTCTTCATATTTCTAATTAGAATTTATTTATAAAATACATTTCTCAAAGTTCTGTAGATTTTTTTGTTGTCTTTTTTTGTCTTTGTGAAGTTTTTGGAAAAGGCTGTTTTTCCCACTGGCTTAATTCTATTTTGAAAAAAAATTCCTTAGGGAAGACTTTAACTACACATTTTTTTTATTAAATCTCTTTGAAAGTGTGCTGTTAGTGAGACTGATAGAACAGTTATAGATTACAAATGCTTGATTGCAAAAGTTCTAATATTTCTAAAAATGAATAATTTAAAGATCAAATATACAATTATAACTACCCAAAATAAACTTTCAGAAGCAGTTTTTGTTATCTTAGTATAATAAAACAATTAGTATTTTGACTTCTCAAAGGAATCCTACACACTTAAGAAGTACATAAATTGGTTCTACGGAAAGATTTCTATTTTAGAATACAGAGAAGCATGTGGTTAGCTGAAGAGTACAACTTAAAATGTTGAATTTTCTGCAGTAAGCCTTTGTATCTAAGCAGTTCCAAGTTAATTAACTACTTAACTTATTAGATAAAAATATTTAACAACCGAAGGAGAATAAATAAATTATAACAACCAATACCAAATCAGAGTTTGGTTCAAAAATCTGAATTTTCTGTACATAACTTATTGAGAGGATTATTGTCAGCTAAGGTCTAAATAGAAAGCATTGGAGTAAAGTTCCTTATGCAGATATGATTCTTTTAAAGAGCTGTACAGTAGGGTATTTTACATTAGGGAAACAAGAATAATCAGGGATCTAACTACCAAAAAGGTGAGAAGTAGAATTGTAGAATCAAAGGATAAATTTGTTACGAATGTGGACTTGGAATGTTGGGAATGACCAATATGGATATAAACATTTTATGAGTGTAAGGAGATTACTGAGGTGGCTTGAAGGCTCTTCAGAGGTAGCAGGATGGAAAGAACTAGATCTGGTGTTCTTAGTTTGTTTTAAACAAAGAACCAATTGGGATGGCCTATGAAATCTCTGAATCATGGGAAGGCATAAAGACTTAAGGAAAACGGCCCAGGGAGACACCATCTCTGACATATCATCTTGTTTGAGCCTATATTCAATTAGTAATAGTTGCAAACGGGTTTTACTAGTTGAGTTTTACATCAAAAAGGCACCTGGGCTCCAGAGAATTGTCCAAAAGTTTATACAATAACAGGGTGACAGGTCTAACATTCAAAACTACAGCTTTTAAGTCCATGTTCAAAGCTCTCTCTACTGAATCAGGAGGGAGAATTGCCTCTGCTGGTATTTCATAGCATTTGCATTTCACTTTTCAATTAGAAGGAACAAAGAATGCTTTGCTCATCAATAATGTTCTTTAATAATATTTCTTCTTTGTAGGAAAAAAAGAAATTTTTTTCTTTCTACTTAACTTCTGTTTGAAGAGCAATTTATTAAGATATAAACTTTGAATCAACTGAATGTTTAAGAGTGATACCTAAGTGTCCTTCCAAGCTGGACTGGACACTGCTCAACCATCTGTGTAGGAGAACATCCAACAGTTGGTGGAAAAGTAATTAAGTTTCATTTAGGAGGTAGTCCTGTAATCTCTCTTTCTGACCTTTTCTTTGATTTCTATTTCCAGCATTTTAATTCTGGTTTAGTTTTTTGATTTACACTCATCTATGGAGAGAAAACACACTCCTCCTGTATCACTCCAAATCCTCACGGCTTCACTTGTTATTACAGCCATTGTTGTGGTGCCCTGGTCCTTGAAGTCATTGCTCAGTCTCACGTGCATGCAATCTGACAGTGTCTCATCTCGTGCCCATGCTTTCTCCAGCTTTCTCCTTCAAGGATAAGCTTAAAGTTCTTGGAGGGGTCTCATGGACACTCACAGTTGTCTAACCAGGAGTGGAGTGTCAATGCCTGCGGTGCTATTCTTCTTTAATAGGGGAGAAAATCTAATGGAAACATGTTGCTTTCTGCTGCCCTTTAGGCTGTAAGTTTTGACATACATTTCACAAAACTCAAAAATATACTGCAGGATCAAATACTGGTGTCCCCGCGTGGGGGTTAATACAACAGGCATCTTTTCATTTCCTTTTTTTCACTTTTCTAATAAACTCTTTGCACTCCCAGCTTCTTGGGATTGGATTATTTGCTCTGCAAAGCTTTGTTTATGCCTTTGACTTTGAAGAAACTCAAGCTAGAAATAAATTTATGGAAAAGTACAAGTCTAATGCACCATTTCAATTGTACTGAATAGATCCACTAGACTGAGGGCAGTGATGAACTTGTAGTGAGTCCCAGTACTCATTAGACATGGAACCCCAATGAGAACTGGCTGAAGCTTTTGCCCATCAGGATTCCAAGTGGGCAGGTTTCCTGGACCAGCGTTAAGCATCTAGAGGGGAGTAGAATGAGGATCTGTGTCCCTCCTGTCCATCAGGTGTCTGCTCCCTTTCTTGCCCCAAGTCTGCTTAGGTTCAATTGTCTGATTCTGAATTTAACAGAAAGCTCTGCCCTTGGAAATACATCTCAGAGCCAGAACAAAGCTAGTAATGAGCCCTAGGTGGTACACCCATTCACTTCTCTGCTTCATAGGTTAACTGTGGCCAAAGAATTTCATCTATGCTCTCATAATGCATTTTTAAAAAAAAATAGATTTACTCTACAACTAAATGCTAAATAAATTTTTCTTCTGTATATTTTTCCTATGCTGTACATAGGTGTTATTTTTCCTGTAAAGAATCCTAATACAGCTCCGAACTTCCACTCTAATGACCAAAATAATGTCTGATTTTATTATAAGCAGCAATTACAGTGTGTGCACGAATTTATGCTTTATTTTGAAGGTTCACTTTAATTTTGCCAAAAAAAGTACAATTTCTCTTATCTTTTTTGCCTAAAAAATGTAATGATTGTTTCCACTGTTTGAATTGCTAATTATCAAGTAGCAAATATTTAAAATACTACTTTTAAAAATATATCAATTATTTTGAAAGGTTTGTATTGTTCATGAGTGTAAAGTTTTTCATTAAAGTAAAAGAAAAGACTTTATATGGTTAGTTTTCCATTTATATGTGGAGTTTTCCATTCACAACTAACCAACTATTAAACTAGTGATATTTCAAAGAACCAGGTAGCATAATTTAAAAAATATTTCAACAAAAGTCTTTTTCCTTCCTTCAGACGGTTACTAACTATACATAGTGATAAGGCTTACTGCAAGGTAAAATTGCTGATGAATCTGATTTCCACCATTTTTTTTTTTCTTTAGAGAATTAAAGTACCGTGAAGCTCTTTGATGTACAAGTTGAAAACTGTATTTTATATGCTGGCCTCCACAGCAGGGACAAGAAATTTGCTAATTAATTTATAGATAGCTTAAGTGCATTTTCAATGTCAGAAGTCTTAATAATTTAAGCATTTCTTTGAAAACATATGCATATTTAAATTGCATATGGATTTCTTTATTGTTAATAAGAAAAAAACACAGTAAATTGAAATATGTTAATATATTTTATTTGTTGCCCACTTCAGTTTTTTTTTTAGTCTTTCCTTAGGCTAAGTCAGCATTTTATTATCTTATCACTTGTTGATTCACAGAGCCTTGTTAAACCTAAATATTTCTGCTTTCAAAACAGAAATAGTCTTTGAATTGTGTTCATGGATTTTTTATAGCGCTTCTTTAATGTGCATGTTAGCTATCCTTTGATCATTTTCTCTTAAGAATTATACACATAAAATAGATTTTAAGCTTGAGGGCTGCATAATATTAAACTACATAATATTTAAATTCTTTTAAAAATTCCTCCCAAATTCTTTCTCTTGATTATACTGAACACAACACAGCTACCCTTAGATTCATATTTATTTCCCTAATGCAATTTCAATGGCAATGAGGCATAGTGCTTATGAAAGTAAAGTCTTGCATTCAATTCTGAAGCGGTCTCTTAACTTTGCACAGAAAGAAAGGTCCCATTGACAACGACCAACTACACTGTCAGCTCTGAAGGTCTGAAAACATATCACAGTTTCACATGGCTGAGAGGATAGAGATGGCATTATGGAATCCATTTAGTTCATTGAGAAATTGAAAATGTAATACTGTCAGGGGCCATATGCTCTCCAACTATTTCATTTGTCCCTTTACATTTTCCAGCCCATGGAATTAGGCAGCACCCTGTTGTTTGCAATGGCAAATAGGCTATGAACAGAAGTGAAGAAAGTTACATATAATTCCAGATAGTTCATCTCAGATGGCAGCATCTCTTCTAGCCGGAGTGGACTTTTGGAAGATAGGTTTACTCTGGGGTTGGTTGGAAATACACCAAATTTAAGTGTGAGGGGAATAAATTAGTTATAAACTACTCATATTGAGGATTGTCAGTGCAGAATAATTGATCCTTCCCTGAAAAATGCTGATATTATAGCACTAATTGGTTTTTTTGTAAAAAAAAAAAAATATATATATATATAAAAAATATATGAACAGCAGGAAACTGATACTAAGCCTAAAGAATAGTAAAATACTTTGCCCGTGAATTTGGCCTACCTGCAGGGTACGGGGAAACAGATTGCACGTCTAAAACAAAACAAAACAAAATTTTTTAAAAAGAAACTGCTAATTGCAAAAATTTGTGACTTTAGAGAAAGAGAGATGGCAAAATTTAGAATTCCTTGTAGCTGTAAGTGGCTTTGTTTGGCAAGATGTTATAAGACAATGGGTTCAGTTAATAGTTTGCTGATTTGTAAGCAAACTAGGGGGACAATAGGTAGAGTCCACAACATCTGAGTGTTTCAGGATTGAGAAAATCATTGTTTCTGGAACCCTGATAATAAAAATTAAAATAGAGAAAACTGAGAAATAAAAAAATCCAGTAATTACTTTAACCTGACGTAATTGCTTCCGGAGGAAAAATCAGACTAACGGTATGGAGCCAGATACTTGGAAGTAAGATTGTTACCAGAATTTCTTCTTCAGTAGTAGGTCCTTGGTCTCGGGAATGGAAGAATGAATCTACTGATCATAGATCAGTGGTACCACGGGATTTATTTTAGAGAAAAGAATACAGAAAAGCGCCAAAACTTCTGGCAGAGGGAAAAACCCAAGTTGGAAGAAATCTCCCTCTCCCTTTGTCTAGGGGTGTATGTATAGCCTAAGGAGTGAACAGCTATGGTCCCTTCTGTTGGGGCAAGGTGGATACAGTCCCTTCCACTAGGGACAAGATGAAGAAGCCATTCACTTCATGAAATTGCCCAGGCCTAGGAAACTTACATGAAATTGATCAGGCCTAGGGAAAGGGGGGTTCCCCATTCGTCTCTGACTCCAGGGAACCCTGCACCGCGGCCGCTCCCAGCTCCAGAAGCTGTGTGTGTGCCCCAGAGTGTAGCCTCACACCTGCAGCACTGCACCCCAAAACAAGGGGAAAGTAGAAGTGGCTCTGGCAGCAGGGTGGGCTGTGCCCAGGTCTCCTGCAACTAACTGGGGACCTGCGGGCTTCCCTGGTGGTTGCCCTGGCCAGACTTGGTCCTCCAGCCCTCACCTCCCCTCTCTTGCACCCACACCCCTGTGCGGAGATGCAGAAGGTGTGGCAGGCCTTCCCCAGGGCTGGTGCTGACCAAGCCTGGGTGCATTCACCCGGCATCAAGATGACTTAGGCCCAAAATCTGATTTGGGTAAAGAAAAGCCCACAGTCTCATAATCTCCTCCCATTTAAATAAAAGGATACGTTTGTGGGTAAAATATTCAAGAAATAAAGTGAATCCAAAATTTAACTTGGAAAAACTTTTGTGTCATAAACTAATTGGAATCAGATTTAATAAAACGGACAGTTTTTGAGAGGTCTTATACCTTAGGGTGAAAGTTTTAAGACTAAGATCTCAAATTACTCGTAGGCTCCTAACATTAAGGAAATGAGCTGAGGTACCGCCTCATCCATCAAGAGGGCAGAATCCCCAAATGCTCAGAATCGAGGTCTGCAGAGAGCATTGGTCTCTTTGTCTTTACAGCACAGATGGGGAGTAATTCTGGTCAGCTTCCTCTCTGGTGACATGGCGTCCCTCAGGATGCCTGCCCAGCGCCTGGGTAGAAGGGATTTGGGTGTATGGAGATGAAAAGGGACCAGTCCAGCTCTGTAGGGGCATCACTGCCTCTCATGGTTTTAGGTTCTCAGTTTCTTAGTGGACTGAATCGATGATATCACGGTGTGTCTCTCATTCCTCCTTCTTTGAAGGGTGATTTTTATAATTATTTTGTACCAGCTCCATTATTATATTTAAATATATAAGGAAGTTAACTTGCATTTTCAGTTTGTATGTCTGCAAACCAAGAGCACCTTGACCTGATGAAGACACTACTGCCCCTCACTGATAAGACTTAGGATGCCCTGATGGGAATTTCAGTCCCATCGCTAAGATTTCTGTTTCATGTTTCCTCAAGCTATATTTTCTCTAATTTTTCTTAATCACACGTGCCAAGAACATGTAGAAAAGAACTCAGTGCATCAAATAAATATAAATAACTGTGAATTAATAGGATGAATTAAGAAATGTCCTCAAAATGCAAATTTTAGACTCAAGTGTTGATCACAAAAAGTAGTTGAAAGATTTTACATTCTGAAATGAAAAGCAAATCCTCATTACAAATAAATTATCACCCTTGCACATAAATATACCAAATAGCACTTCTATTCTTGGCATAGAAGAGAGATAAGATATATAGTGATATTACTTTCTGCCTTTGTCCTGTTGATCAGAACTCATGGATCCCCAAGGAAAATGGTATCTTTATGTTCCACCAGCTCTGCACATGGACCTGCTTTTCCAAATTTAGGGAGAGACAGCCTATAAATGATCTCACATTTTTTTTTTTTTTTGAATACTTAATCTTTTTTTATTAAATCATAGCTGTGTACATTAATATGATCGTGGGGCACCATACACTTGGTTCATAGACCGTTTGACACATTTTCATCACACTAGTTAACATAGCCTTCCTGGCATTTTCTTAGTTATTTTGCTAAGACATT
>CAUYPK010085089.1:0-14595 GCA_963574355.1 Loris lydekkerianus | reverse complement strand
TCCCTTCCACTCTCACTCCAAGGTCTGGAGGCCTGTCCCCCAGTAGTCCAGATTCTTGGGCATTTTCTCGAGAGGAGTAGACAGGGCATGGACTTCTGCTAGTCAGTGCTGATTCTGTGGTGCGGGAGTGAGGAGAGGACGGTCACCTGAGAGGGAACTATATAGGAGCAGTGGTGCCCTGAGGCACAAGCAACAGCTGCAGTGGCAACAATAGGGCTTATACCCCTGGATATTCCACAGTCACACCCCCTGTCTCTCTGGGCAACCAGAGGAGGCCAGGCATCTTCTCTATTGGCAGCCACTGGCAGAACAGATCTGAGATGGAAATGCAGGCCCTGTGAGTAAAGGGTTTGCCTGAGGCGGTATCAGTCTGGGCAGAGCTCAGGGACTAGAATCCTCACGCACAGAGCTGGCAGATTTCCAGGGTGGGGCTACACACAGGACCACTTTATTGAGCCTAAGATGCACCCACCCCTCAGGGGATCATTAGCTGAGACAAAGGAGGGCAGGCAGAGGCTAGAACTGACAACTAACCCTTCCACCCCAATACTAACTGCAGCCGAGACAGGGCAGCATCACAGAACGGGGCAGAGTTGCAGGTTCTGTGAACTCAAAAAGCATCTGTTGTGCAGGGGAATATAGCTGGGACAGAAACCAATTCTGCAAAGTTGTTCTGTTCTGTCAGTAACATCAATCATGGGAGGAGCTGGAAATGAGTGAACAGCCCCAGCCTCCTTTAAACACCTGAGGTTGTCAGGCCTTACCTCCCCTTGCTGTATAGTGGCAGAGAGCAGCAGCCTGGTTGAGGAGACATAGATCTCCCTGTGATTCAGGCAGGAGCAAACCCCTAGAGTACCTATTCATTGGAGGGAACTGGGTCAGAGCCATGCAGGGTTATCAGTGACTGGATGTGACAGAGGTACAAGGTGGGGAAGGAGGCATCAACCTTCCCAGACTAATCTGTTTGCTGGGTGGGTCCTTCTGACCTCATGGAGCACCAGAGCAAGTCATTTTTGAGTTGCCAGCAGACCCCTGCAATCTAGTTGCCAGACCTTTTAAACTCTCCCACCTGAGACAGATGCTGACTGAGACCATTGATTTGGACCTCTTAAACTGGGCCAATCACCCAAGGACTATCCAAGTGGTACCCTGGGTGTGTGGTTGTAGGAAGGTTTGATTTTCCTTTTCTAATTGTTGCCTATGGGGGGGGGGGAGTGACTTAATTGCTGGTATTTCTCCACAGCTGAGACTTCAACCCAGAGTAACTGATTCACTAGGGTAAGGACAGAGATCAGCTGAAAACAAGACAGAGCCACTTAGCACCACCACACCAAGCAGGTCCCCAGTTTCTCAGGCCATAGAACTGTCCAGGTGCTTGGCAAAGCTTCAGAGGTAAAGGTACAGACACCAGTCCCAGCTTTTGGGCAAAGGGCTGGTTAATCACTGCTCCTGAAGCCCCCAACACAACTTCTCTTTACCTGCTCATCTAGTCAAATAATGTAAAATAATCATGGGGCGGAATCAGCGAAAAACGTCGGTAACTTGAATAACCAGAGTAGATCAACCCCCCGCAAGGAAAAATATGACAGATACAACTGAAGATACCATTCATAAACAGATGGCCAAGATGTCAGAAATTGAATTCAGAATTTGGATTGCAAACATGATTAACAGAAGAGAGGAAAAGTTGGAATTAGAAATTCCAGGAAAATTTCAAAAATTGTCTCAAGAATTCAACAAATTTAAAGATTAAATCACCAAAGATTTTGACACATTGAGACAACAATTTGCAGCCCTCTAAGATCTGAAAAATACAGTACAATCCCTCAGTAACAGAATGAGCAAGCAGAAGAAAGGATTTCTGACATGGAAGACAAAGCTTTTGAATGCTCCAAAACTCTCAAAGAACAGAAATGGAGACCAAAAATGGATCATTCTCTCAGAGAGCTCTGGGATAATTTGAAGAAAACTAATACTCGCCTGATAGGAATCCCTGAAGGCGATGAAGTGGCTTCACAAGGCACAGAGTCTCTTCTCCATGAAATTATGAAAGCGAATTTTCAAGACATGCCAAGAGATTCTGAAATTCAGATAGCAGACAGTTACAGATCCCGAATAAGATACTTCCCAGGCACATCATAATTAACTTCACCAAAGTTAATATGAAGGAGAAAATTCTGAAAGCAGCCAGATGTAAGAAAACTATAACCTATAAAGGAAAGAATATTAGAATGACTGCAGATCTCTCTGCTGAAACCTTTCAAGCTAGAAGGGAGTGGTCATTGACTTTTAATCTCCTAAAACAAAATAACTTTCAAACTAGGATCCTGTATCTAGCTAAACTGAGTTTCATTTATTGTGGAAAAATTAAATACTTTAATGACATTCACATGGTGAAGAAATTTGCCATAACCAAACCAGCTCTTCAGGATATTCTCAGACCTATCCTCCACAATGACCAGCGCAATCCTCCACCACAAAAGTAAACTCACTCCGAAACTTTTGATCAAACTCAAACTTCCACAGTGGTGAAAGGATTAAAAATGTCCACTGGACCTTCGAAAAACTCCATACCCAAAATTTTATCAGGCTTATCAATATTCTCCATTAATGTGAACAGCTTAAATTGTCCTCTAAAGAGGCACAGGTTGGCTGACTGAATACAAATACTTAGGCCAATATCTGCTAAATATAAGAATCTCTTTTACCTTAAAAGATAAATATAGACTCAGGGTAAAGGGTTGGTCACCTACATTTCAGGCGAACGGAAATAAGAAAAAAGCAGGTGTTGCAATCCTATTTGCAGATACAATAGGCTTTAAACAAACAAAAGTAAAGAAGGATAAGAATGCTCACTTCATATTTATTTAAGGGTAAAAATCAATATGAGATTTCAATCATTAATATTTATGCACCCAACCAGAATGCACCTCAATTTATAAGAGAAACTCTAACAGACATGAGCAACTTGATTTCCTCCAGCTCCATAATAGTTAGAGATTTTAACACTCCTTTGGCAGTGTTGGATAGATCCTCCAATAAGAAACTGAGCAAAGAAATTTTAGATTTAAACCTAACCATTCAACATTTGGATTTAACAGACATCTACAGAACATTTCATCCTAACAAAACTGAATTCACTCTTCTCATCAGCCCATGGAACGTACTCCAAAATTGATGACATCTTAGGTCACATGTCTAACCTTAGTAAATTTAAAGGAATAGAAATTATTCCCTGCATCTTCTCAGACCACCATAAAATAAAAGTTGAACTCAGTAATAACAAGAATCTGCATACTCATACAAAAGCATGGAAATTAAATAACCTTATGCTGAATGATAGCTGGGTCATAGATGAGATTAAGAAGGAAATTACCAAATTTCTGGAACAAAACAACAATGAAGACACGAATTATCAAAACCTCTGGGATACCACAAAGGCAGTCCTATGAGGGAAATTTATAGCCTGCAAGCATTCCTCAAGAGGATGAAAAGAGAGGAAGTTAACAACTTAATGGGACATCTCAAGCAACTAGAAAAGGAGAAGCATTCCAACCCCAAACCAAGTAGAAGAAAAGAAATAACAAAAATTAGAGCAGAATTAAATGAAATTGAAAACAAGAGAATATACAACAGATCAATAAATCAAAAAGTTTGGTCATTGGAAAAGGTCAATAAAATAAATAAACCTTTGGCTAACTTAACCAGGAAAAAAAGAGTAAGATCTCTAATTTCATCAATCAGAAATGACAAACATGAAATAACAACAGACTCCTCAGAAATTAAAAAAATCCTGAATGAATATTACAAGAAACTTTATTAGAAATATGAAAATCTGAAGGAAATTGACCAATACTTAGAAGCACGTCACCTTCCAAGAATTATCCATAATCAAGTAGAAATGTTGAACAGACCTAGGTCAAGTTCTGAAATAACATCAACTATACAAAATCTTCCTAAAAAGAAAAGCCCAGGACCAGATAGCTTCACATCAGAATTCTACAAAACCTTTAAAGAGGAATGAGTATCCATATTACTCAACTGTTTCCAAAATATAGAAAAAGAAGACGACTACCCAACATGTTCTATGAAGCAAACATCACCTCGATCCCCAAAGCAGGAAAAGACCCAACAAGAAAAAAAAATTATAGACCAATATCACTAATGAATGTAGATGCAAAAATATTCAACAAGATCCTAACAAACAAAATCCAGCACCACATCAAACAAATTATACATCATGACCACGTTGGTTTTATCCCAGGGTCTTAAGGCTGGTTCAATATATGTAAATCTATACATATAATTCAGCACATAAACAAATTAAAAAACAAAGACCATATGATTCTCTCAATTGATGCAGAAAAAGCTTTTGGTAATATCCAGCATTCCTTCGTGATCGTAACACTTAAGAAAATTGGTATAGAAGGGACATTAATTAAACTGACGGAGGCCACCTATAGCAAACCCACAGGCAATATCATATTGAATGGAGTTAAATTCAAATAATTTCCACTCAGATCAGGAACCAGGCAAGGTTGCCCATTGTCTTCACTGCTCTTTAACATTGTAATGGAAGTTTTAGCCATCACAATTAGGGAAGAAAAGGTGATCAAGGGTATCCATATAGTGTCAGAAGAGATCAAACTTTCACTCTTCGTAGATGATATGATTGTATATCTGGAAACACCAGGGATTCTACTACAAAAATCTTAGAAGTGATCAAGGAATACAGCCGCATCTAAGGTTATAAAATCAACATTCATAAATCAGTAGCCTTTATATATACCAACAATAGTCAAGCTGAAAAAAACAGATAAGGACTGTATTCTGTTCACAGTAGTGCTAAAGAAGAAGAAATATTTGGGAGTTTATCTAACAACAGATGTGAAAGATCTCTATAAAGAGAACTATGAAACTCTTAGAAAAGAAATAGCTGAAGATGTCAACAAATGGAAAAACACACCATGCTCATGGCTGGGAAGAATCAACGTTGTTAAAATGTCCATACTACCCAAAGCAATATACAATTTTAATACAATCTCTATTAAAGCTCCACTGTCATACTTTAAAGATCTCGAAAAAAAATACATCATTTTATATGGAGTCAGAATAATGTATGATAGCCAAGACATTACTCAGAAATAAAAACAAAGCAGGAGGAATCACTCTATCAGACCTCAGACTATACTATAAATCTATAGTGATCAAAACGACATGGTACTGGCACAAAGACAGAGAGGCAGATGTATGGAACAGAATAGAGAACCAAGAGATGAACCCAGCTACTTACCATTATTTGATCTTTGACAAGCTGATTAAAAACCTTCAGTGGGGAAAAGATTCCCTATTTAACAAATGGTGCTGGGTGAACTGGCTGGTGACCTGTAGAAGACTGAACCTACACCCACACCTTTCACCATTAACTAAGATAGACTTTCACTGGATTAAAGACTTAAACTTAAGACATCAAACTATAAAAATACTAGAAGAAAGTGCAGGGAAAACTCTTGAAGAAATCGACCTGGGTGAATATTTTATGAGGATGACCCCCCAGGCAATTGAAGCAGCATCAAAAATACACTACTGGGACATGATCAAACTAAAAAGCTTCTGCACAGCCAAGAACACAGTAAGTAAAGCAAGCAAACAGCCCTCAGAATGGGAGAAGATATTTGCAGGTTAGGTCTCCAACAAAGGTTTAATAACCAAATCCACAGAGAACTCAAACGTATTAGCAAGAAAAGATAAAGTAATCCCATCTCAGGTTGAGCAAGGGACTTGAAGAGAAACTTCTCTGAAGAAGACAGGCACACAGCCTACAGACATATGAAAAAATACTCATCATCGTTAATCATTAGAGGAATGCAAATCAAAACTACTTTGAGATATCATCTAACTCCAGTAAGATTAGCCCATCTCACAAAATCCCAAGATCAGATATGTTGGCATGGATGTGGAGAAAAGGGAATAATTCTACACTGCTAATGGGAATGCAAACTAATATATTCTTTTCGGAAAGATGTGTGGAGAACACTTAGAGATCTGAAAATAGATCTTCTGTTCGATCCTACAATTCCTCTAGTAGGTATATACCCAGAAGACCTGAAATCACATTATAACAAAGATATTTGTACCAGAATGTTTATTGCAGCCCAATTCATAATTGCTAAATCGTGGAATAAGCTCAAGTGCCCATTTACCCACAAATGGATTAATAAATTGTGGTATATGCACACCATGGAATATTATGGAGCCTTTAAGAAAGATGGAGACTTTACCTCTTTCATGTTTACATGGATGGAGCTGGAACATATTCTTCTTAGTAAAGTATCTCAAGAATGGAAGAAAAAGTATCCAATGTACTCAGCCCTACTATGAAACTAATTTATACCTTTCATGTGAAAGTTATAACCCAACTATAATCTAAGAATATGGGGTAAGAGGAGAGGGAAGGGAGGGGTGGAGGTAGGATAAGCAGAGGGAGGGTAATTGGTGGGACCACACCTATGGTGTGTCTTACAATGGTACATGTAAAACTTACTAAATGTAGAATATAAATGTCTTAACACAGTAACTAAGAAAATGCCAGGAAGGCTATATTAACCAGTGTGATGAAAATATGTCAAATGGTATATAAAACCAGTTCATGGTGCCCCATGATTGCATTAATGTATACAGCTCTGATTTAATAATAATAATAAAAAGAAATATTGTCTTCTCCAGACAAGCAAACATGGAGGGAATTTGCCATGACCAGATCTGTCCTGCACAAAATACTCAGAACAGCACCAGACACAAATCACCCACCAACACAAGAGACACCCACCAGAGTAAATTCACCTTTATGAAAACCCCCCAGATCACAACTCCTATAAAACAATAGAAAAAGAGGTAAAACAAAGCAATAAGGGACAACTTAATAGGATGAACAGACTAACATCCATGTATTAGAGCTCATTAACCACTGTTAATGAAACGAGGGCTGCTCTCAAAAGACACAGTCTGGCTGAATGAAAAAATGCACAAATCTTCTGTCTTCAGGAAACATATCTAAATCACAGACTTGACGTGGAAGGATAGAAAAAAATATTCCACGCAAATGGCAATCAAAACAGAGCAGATGTAGTTTTTCTCACATCAAATAAAATTGACTTTCAGCCATCACAGGCAAAGAAAGCCAGCAAGGAAATTGAACAATCCTAAATATATGTGTGCCCAACGCAAGGACTCCCAGATACATAAGGCAAATTTTACCAGAGCTAAGGAAGGAAACCAGCACATTGTAATTGCCAGGAACCGTAGCAGCCCGTATAGCCTATGGCTAGGAGGAGTGAGAGTAAGAAATACCTGTATAGCTCATTAACGGAACACCTTCATGAAAAGGACATGGAGAGGGATGTAGTTCTCCTAACAAGCGTGAGAGCTTGCGAGACGAGAGCAGTGGTGAATTGGCAGTCTCTATACCTGTGGTGTTGAGAGGCAGGAGATCAGCCATATATTAGGCTGGAGGAGAAGGCAGTCGAGAGCATGCTCATTCTATCATGGACCCACTTACTCTGACTCTGTCTGCAGAACACCAGCACAGCATCTCTCTGCTAAAGTTTACCAAGATCTACTAAAGACTAAGATCTATCTATTCTAAGACTGCTTTACTCTCTCAAAGACTCTCTCTGTCTCTCTCTCTCCCATCAGTGGAAGTAGACAGCCCTCAGGCACCTAAGAGAAATTGTTCCTGAGCAAGATAGCTTAGGAGTCCGTGTCCAGAACCTAGTTAAGCTGGCCCAAGACCTGGTCAGTCCCAGGCCCTGACAAGGAACCTCAAATGCCCCCACTGTTAGAGATCAACAAATTATCAAACATAAAAATAAATAAAAAATAGACTTAAACCAAACTCTAAATTGAATGGCCCCAACAAGTACAAGTTGGATCTATCAGGTGTAGAATACAAATGCCTTAATGTTCTAATTGGGTAAATGAGGTGAAGGCTACGTTGATTAGTAGGATGTAAGCACTCCAATGTGTACAAATAATTAACACATTGTATTCCATAATGGCATAAATGTATTGATGATCTATGTACAAATGGCTTAATTTAAAAAAAAAAAAAAAAAGAATTTTACAGAACATTCTACCCCAAAACTACAGAATATATATTCTTCTCAGCAGCACATGGAACATTCTCTAAGATTGACCATATCCAAGGCCACAAAGAAAGTCTCCAGAAATAATAATAAACAAATAAAAATAAAAATAAAAAATTATACCATGTATCTTCTTGGGCCACAGCAAAATAAATCTAGAAATTGATCACAAGAGAAACACTCAAACCTACAAAAAGTCGTGGAAATTAAACAATCTTCTGGTGAATGATTACTGGGTCAAGAAAGAAATTAAATGGAAATCAAAAAATTCCTTGAATTCCTGAATGACAAATGAGACACAAGCTATCAAAATCTTTGAGACACAGCAAAAGCATCCTTCAGGGGAAAATTCATAGCCTGAAATGCCTACATCAAAAAGACTGAAAGATCTCAAATTAACAACCTATTGTCATACCTCAAGGAAATAGAAAAAGAAAAACAAAGCAGACCCAAAACCAGCAGAAGAAAAGATATAAGGAAGGCCTGGGCATAACAAAATGAGTTGGAAAACAAACAAAAAACAAAATGCAAAGAATTAAGAAAACTAAAAGTTGGTTCTTTGAAAAGACAAAGAGAAAACATAATCCTCTTACTAGACTAATCAAGAACAGAAGAGAAAGGAGTCAGTAAACTGAATCAAAGGTAAAGTTGACATTACAACTGATGCCTCAGAAAACAAAACATCCATGAACACTACATAAATCTCTGTGCACACAAGCTAGAGAAGGGAAAGAAAATGGACATGTTCTTGGAAACAAAAAACCTCCCAAGGCACAGCCAGGAAGAAATGGAACTCCTGAATAGACCAATAATGAAAAGTGAGATCAAAACACAAATTGAAAACCTGGTCCCTCAAAAAAAAAAAAAAAAGAAAGAAAGAAAGAAAAAGAAAAGAAAAGAAAGAAAGAAAGAAAAAAGCAAACCCTGGACCAGATGGTTTCACTACTGAATTCTTTCAGACCTACAAAGAAAACCTGGTACCCACAATACAGAAATTATTGCATAATATCAAGAAGGAGAGAATTGTCCCCAACTCATTCTATGAAGCCAGTATTGCCTTGATACCAAAGTGTCAAGGCAGGAGGAAAGAAGGAAAGAAGGAAAGAAGGGAGGGAGGGAGGAAGGGAGGGAGGGAGGGATGGAGGAAGGGAGGGAGAGAGGAGGGAGGGGGGAGAGAGGGAGAGAGGGAGAGAGAAAGAGAGAGAGAGAGAGAGAGAAAACTACAATCCAATATGCATTATAAATATCTGCATAGATGTAAAATCCTCAGTAAAATACTAGCAAACTAAATTTAACAGTGTAGCAAAAATAAAATTCACCAGGACCAAGTGGGTTTCATCCCAGGGAGCAGCCCAATTAATGTGATTCACCAGATAAGCAACAACAAAAACAAGGACCACATGATCTTCTCAATAGATAAAAAGCATTTGATGAAATCCATCACCTTTTCCTGGCAGAAATCCTCAACAAAGTTTGCATAGAAGGAATATATCTCAGTATAATAAACTCATTTATGACAAACCCACAGCTAACATCATACCAAAAGGGAAAAGGTTGAAAGCATTCCCCTAAGAAGTGGAACAAGACAAAGGTGCCCGCTGTCACCACTCCTATTCAACGTGGCTGGAAGTCTGAGCCAGAGCAGGCAAAGAAGAGAAAAATATTAAGTGTATCCAAATTGAGAAAGAAGAGGTCAATGATATTATAGATGTGATATAAGTTACGATCTTATACCTAGAAAATCCCATAGATTCCCCGGGGAGTCCACTGGATTCAGCATACAAAACCACTGTGTGTGTATTTCTATATACTAATAGCAGTCAAGCTGAGAGTCAGCTCAAAGATTCCAGACCATTTACAAGAGCTACAGAGAAAATGAAATGCCAAGGGATATACTTAACCAAGGAGGTGAAGATCTCTACAAGGAGAACTATGAGGAAAAACTCAAAGAGGATACAAGAAAAACAGGGTCTCCATCAAATCACCAAAGCCATACTTCACAGATCTAGAAAAAAAGTAATTTTATGCTTTATGCTTCATTTGGAACCAGAAAAGACCCTAAATAGTTTTGTTTTGTTTTGTTTTGTTTTTTTTACTCAAGGAATCTTAAGTAAAAAGAATAAATTTGGAGGCATCACATTACCTGATTTAAAAAATACTACTAGGCTATAGTAACCAAAAGATCATGGTATTGGTTGAAAAATGAGGACATAGACCAATAAAACTAAATAGAGAACCATATATAAAAGATGAACTGATCTTTGACAAAGCAGACATCAAGTTCCACTGGTTAAAAGAAGCCCTAATCGATAAAAGATGCTGAGAAAATTGGATAGCCAAGTGCAGAAGAATGAAACAGGACCCCCTCCTATCACCACTCACAAAAATTAATTCAAGATAAATGAAAGAATTAGATCTAAGAAATGAATCCATAAGAATTCTACAGGAAAGTGTAGGGGAAAGTCTTTTAGATATCTGCCTAAGCAAAGAATTTGTGAAAAAGACCTCATTGGCAATTGTGACAATAATAAAACTAATAAATGTGGCTTGATTCAACTAAAAAGATTCAGCAGAGCTAAGAAAACAATCAATGGAGCAAATATACATTATACAGAACAGAAGAAAATAATCACAAGCTATCTATTCGATAAAGGGCTAGTAATCAGAATTTAGAAAGACTTTAAGCAAAGAAAAACAAAACAAAACAAAACAAAAAGCCTAACAAGCCTATTAAAAATTGTGCAAAAGTTTTGAGGAGAAGCTTCTCAAAAGAAGAAAGACAGGTGGTCAATAAATATACGAGAAAAGGTCTAACAGCATGAATCACCAAGGAAATGCAATATAAACCCACAATGAGATGCCACCTTGCCCCAGTTTGAATGGCTTTTATCAAAAAGTCCCCAAACAATAGATGCTGGCATGGATTCAGACAGAAAGGCAGGCGTTTACACTGTTGGTGGGACTGCAAATTACTACAACCTCTGTAGAAATCAGTACAGAGATTCCTCAGTGAAGTACAATGGACCTATGATTTGATCCAGCAATTCCATTATTGGGTGTTTACCCACGGGGGAAAAAAAAAACTTTTCATCAAAACTACACATGCACTCAAATGTTCATTGAAGCACAATTCACCACTGCAAAAATGTGTAATTAGCCCAAGTGCCCATCAATTCATGAGTGGATTATTAAAATCTGGTATGTGTATACCACGGAACACAACTCAGCCTTGAAAATAGATGAATTAATACCTTGTGCAACAATCTGGATGGAACAAGAGACCATTCTTCTAAGTTAAGAGTCTCAAGAATAGAAAATCTAACACCTGTGTGCTCACTCTTCAACTGGAACGAACCAGTGAGCACACAGGTGCACAGAGGGGAGGAAAACTCGTGGAACTCCAACTGGGAGGGAAGGGAAGAAGAGAGGCAGACACGTCCCCGACGGGTGATAACAAGTACACCTTTAGCCAGGCCTCACACATTATGAAAGTGCCCAGCCAGCCTAAAACATCCGTACCCCCTTACTGTTTTGAAATTTGAAGAAGAAGTATTCAACAAAGAATGGCATGGATAGTATGTAAATATCGCAAAAAGTTGAGGTGATATCTGAATCATTAGAATTTGGGGATGACTGTTTTTGCATGAGGTCATCCAGCCAGTTTTGTGGCAAAGTAGTAAGATTCCAGATGCCTTTGACTCTGCCTCGGTGCCCTTCCCAGACAGCTGCTGCCTTCATAAGAATCATGGTAACCCTTTAAGCCTTTCTGATAGTCCTAAGTAGCTCCTGAATATTAACAACCAGAGAGAAATTCAACTTTCTCTAACAATTCTCTAATTTTTTACACCTTAGGGAAAAGTGAAATGGTCCATCAACTACTTCTACTTAGTACTATAAAATTACTGGGTTTATTGGGAGAATACAGACAGGAAACTATTCATTTTAAACACATGAAAGCAAAGTGAAGGTGTCACCAATTCACCCATGTATCTGACAGTGGACACTGAATTAGGGACACTAACAGTGCGATGTTTTTTTGTTTTGTTTTTTTCTCTGTAGAGAAATTTAGAGGTAAACAATGCAAAACTTTACCTTTTAGTCAGGGGTTTGGCTCAAAAGACAATTAAAAAGCCATAAAGCTAATTGAATTTTCTTATTCCTACTATTTCAATAGTTATCAAAAATTCTCTGTTGAGATTTCCGATTTATCCTTTTGTTGCTGTCTTTGTATTCTGTCCAATCAAAGACCTAAGTCCTTACCTTAATCTTTTTTAAAAGTCAACATTGATGAAAAAAGTGGTTCTTGACAAAAGCAAAGCAAAAAGTATCTGCGCTTTTCTTCCCCAGGGCATCTTCTCCTAGCCCAGGAAAGCTGAGCTCTGGGATTGCCGCCCCATCTCTGGCCTGCATCCCAGTCTCGCCCATTCAGAGTGCCTCAAACCTGTCCCTTTGCCTCCATCGTCACCCTCCTCTGATCGCTTCAAAAAATATGGCCCCCCTGTTAAAGACAAAAGGATCGATTTACTAATGCCATTGGAACCACTTACTATGCCCCTCCTTCCAGAATAACATACTATTATTTTAAGTGACGTGACTGCCACAGATTAGGAAGATGTCAGTGCTACTAGAAAAGAGATATTTTTTGACAAGGTCGTGACACCTTGGCCTCCAGCTAGTATTGCAAACTTTGCTTCTTTAGGAGAACTCTGATTCTTTTTTCTCCCAATTTACTTAATCTGATTTAAATATGCTACTGCTTATAAGAGATAATCGGAAGCCACAATTTTATCCCGCAGGAAAGAAATGGAGAAAAAGAATTTGACGCTTTTCATCTCAGCTTTGCCTTCTGAGAGGAGGGAGTGGGCAGGGCTTTCACACAGGACACTTTCCATGTGCCTTCTTTCCTGCACCTAGGAGCTCGAGACCATGTAGTTAAGTATTTCTGTTCATTTTCATTAGCTCATTGCTATTTTGGTGAGTAGTTAGACCCCTATTAGAAAGGAAATCAGTATGAAGCAGTGCATGGGTTGTTGCTGCATTCTACTTTTATAATATAAGTAATGAGTTTATTGCCATAAACATTGGTTTTCTTTTAGTTGGTAACACATAAGAACAATTTCAGTTCGGGTCCAATATCTGTGGCATAGAGCTAGTTTAGCCACACTTGCAGGTCATCTAGCCCCCGAGCTGGTTATACAGGACATGGTCAACCTCCTTTGTCAAATACCCGGATCTCACCCAGCCCTGCTCACACCCCAGTGTGGCCCAGAAAGCAGAAACTTGGGTTTGGATTCCAAATCAGCTGTGTGACCTCAGACCCTAGACAAAGCCATCCCTCCCCCAAGACGTCACTCTATTGCCTCCCTAACCAGGAGGTTGAGCTCACCTGAACATCAAAGGGTTGACAAAGGAGGTGAGATGTCACTCCCACAGAAGAAACTCCAATTTCGGTTCTCTTTACCTAATTTGTAAAAGAAAAAAACAACTTGTTTTATTTTTATGTTTTTCTTGTTTAAAAAGTAATGCATGTTTATTTTTAGATTTTGTAAAAATGTAGATAAGCAACAAGAATAAAATAAATGAAATTCACCCATAATCTCGCCAACTAGCAAAATGTTACAGCCTGTAGCTTCCAGACATCTGTAACCTGACTCCAGAGAGCAATGTGGTGGGGCATCACCCCCCCCACCTGACCTGGTCACGCGGAGACAGCACAGCATACTTAGCTGAGTCGTTCTCACTGACATGTCAATAATTTTTGATCATTATCAATGCTTTAATGAACATCCATGTATAATTCTTACTACTTTCGTAGGATGAGTTCCTAACGTGGAGTTTCTTCATTATGAATATGCTCATAAAAAGAGATGTGTTTTTCATAAGACAAGAGCAACCATTCTTGTTGAAAACACTAAAATGAACAAAAGTTTCATAGTTCTCTTTGTAGAGATCTTTCACGTCCTTTGTTAGGTATACTCCCAAATATTTTGTCTTCCTTGGCACTACTGTGAAAGGAATAGAGTCCTTGACTGTTTGTTTGGCTTGGTTGTTGTTGGTATATATAAAGGCTACAGATTTATGGGTGTTGACTTTGTAGCCTGAGACATTGCTATATTCCTTGATCACTTCTAAAAGTTTTATAGTAGAATCCCTAGTGTTTTCCAGATATACGATCATATCATCTGCGAAGAGTGAAAGTTTGATCTTTTCTTACCCTATGTGGATACCCTTGATTGCCTTTTCTTCCCTAATTGCAATGGCTAAAACTTCCATTACAATGTTAACGAGCAATGGAGACAATGGGCAACCTTGCCTGGTTCCTGATCTAAATGGAAATAATTTCAATTTAACTCCATTCAATACGATATTGGCTGTGGGTTTGCTGTAGATGGCCTCTATTAGTTTCAGAAATGTCCCTTCTATACCAATTTTCTTTTTTCTTTTTTTTTTT
>CAUYPK010085087.1:0-29855 GCA_963574355.1 Loris lydekkerianus | reverse complement strand
CTCTTAGGACTGCCTTTGCAGTATCCCATAGGTTCTGGAACCAGATTCTTATTTCGCATGTGGACCTCCCATGAGCCTCTCTAAAAACACATGCTAATGAAAATATAATTAGCATTGAGGCTGTTCTAAGTCACCTTCAAGACTCTAGTGTACCTATAGGTCTCTGCCTGTGGGCTAGAGGGTCCTTTACATCCTTTTAGCCGTTGACATGCTAAATTCTGATTGGTAGATTGGTAGAATACTCCCTCTTCCCCACATGTGAGCAATGACTTGGGACAGAATTAAGGTGGACCCTACTGAGATGGGGACCTAAGGACATTGGCCTTGTCCTTCTTCTCCAGAAGAGCCAGATTTCTAGCTATCTACATAACAGAAACACAGCTGCCGGCCCTCAATTTACTTAACAGATCACTTGAGTCTGGGTATATGTCCAGTATATGTCCGGTGGCTTGTGTCTGATTAGCAGACTTCCTTATCTTTGCTGATGGAAAAGAAGCCAAACTCTGTAAAATAATTTAAAGAGATTTATTCTGAGTCAAGTTTGAGGACCCTGGCCTGGAGCTATACTCAAGAAGTCTCAAGGAAGTGGACTGCTATGTTTTAAGTTAAAATAAGGAAGTCTGTTAAACAGCGAAAGCCACCAGATCTACACAAAGACTCTAGTGATCTGTTAAGAACACTGGTGACTTGTAGGTGTGATTTGAGCTTTGTTTTGTATAGACATAGGCCTGTTAATGAATTACAAGGAATATCTCCAAGAAGGAGACCTCTCCTCTCATGACCAGCAACCCAGCTTTAGGGTATTTCTGACATCCCCTTGACCGAGAGGGGGGCCAATTCAGTCAGCTGGGGTCCTTAAGATTTTATTTTAGTTCACATCTGATCTTAAAACATTCCAAGTGTTGGGTGGCACCTGTGGCTCAAAGGAGTAGGGCGCTGGCCCCATATACTGGACGAGGGTGGCAGGTTCAAACCTGGCCCCAGCCAAAAACTGCAAAAAAAATAAAAAAAAATCCAAGTGTTTAAACAAAACTTCATTTCTTTAACCAAGTACAAATCAAAGAATCTTTAAGCCACCTATAATCTGTAAGCCCCCAACTTCTGGATATCCTGCTTTGGGGGGTCAAACCGATATATACCTTCCATGTATTGATTTATCTTTTATGTATAATTCCCATCTCCCTGAAATGTATAAAACCAAACTGTAACCCAACCATGGAGAGTCCACTCGCTGAAGGCATCTCAGCGTGACTCTCAGCCATAGTCCTCAAACTTGGCTCAGAATAAACCTCTTTAAATTATTTCACAGAGTTTGGCTTCTCTTCCCATTGGCAGTAATATTTGATATTGTGTGAAATATGTATGCCATGCCATAATTTGTTTACTCATTTATCAGCTGGTGGACATTTGGGTTGTTTCTAACCTTTTGTGTATTATGCATAGTGTTTCCATGCATACTGATGTACAAGTATTTGTACCTGTTTTCAGTTCTTTGGTGTATATTCCCAAGGAGTAAAATTTCTGAACCATATCGTAATTCTAAGTTTAAATAAATTATTTTTATTATTATTATATTTAAAGATGGGACTCTCTATCAGGGGTGGCGAACACACGGCTAGAGCCGCATGCGACTCCTGGCCAAAATGAATTTCGGCTCTTTGCCTCTTATCATTATTTTGTATACTGTGGCTCTTTGCCAAGTTTGGATTTTGTTATGCTGCTTCTGAGGAGGGACCTCTGAGGAGCCATCTCCGAGCGCGTAGTCGAACTTGTTCGCCACCCCTGTTCTAGAGTCTCATCCAGCTCTGAGCTTTTATGAACTTAAGATGCCTAACTTTCAAGAAAAGAAATGTCTTCTGTTCCAGACACTTGTCTGAGACGGATGCTGCTGGTGGATGATTTACTACTGGGGTACTCAGTTTTCTCAGTAAAGGAGTCACCTTGAGGATTAAATGTGGGGATGCATACACAGACAACTCTTGGAGCCAGAAGCAAGAAAATATGCTCACATCCTCATGGCAGCAGCAAAAGCAGGAGATGGTCCTCTCACTCTGGGGGAGGGGGTGCTGAGGACAGTGATGACAGACACAGAAGGAGACAGTCCAAAGCCATTGCATGTCATGCTTCAGGCCACACGATACACAGTAACAACACACCTGGTGACTACCATTCACATGGTAGACAAGATATATATGTATGTATATACATTACATGTACAACTATGTTTATCCCAGTAGGTGGTGGTGAAGTGCCTTGAGGAAGGGGTACTTTTTTCTAATTAGCTAGGTAGCTTGGTCTGAACTACCCGCAGCCCAAGTCCAGCCTCCTGCAGCCCTGGGCCTCATGTTACAGACAGGACTGCAGGACAAAGCCTAGATCCCTTCACAAGGTTCAGCCTTTGCTGACATTCCCCAGACTGAACAGATTATTTTTTTAAGTGACCTAAGGATCTTTCTTTCTAAACATATTTTGTATATGGTGCTCCAGACCCCACCAGTCCTACCCTCAATTTGAAAAGTTGAAAAAACTGTAAATTTGCATGCAATCCAATAAGCCATTGTCTGTCTCAGTAGAGAGAGGCATTAGGTTTTGTTGGCATAATAAGGAAACATTTATCCCCTAGGTATAAGTAATAAGTAATATGACCCAGCTCTCAAAATGAGCTGACTCCTTGCTACACCCTTGGAAAGACAGAAAGTGCCAAAGACATGGGGAAATAGAATCTGGTTGGTATCAAGGAAAACTCTGAGGTCAATGTGATCTCCCCCACAGAACACTCTGCCACTGCAAATGTGCCCTTGGACCACAGTAACCGATGCCCCATTCACCAAACCTGACTTCTGAACCCAGGGGCCCAATGGGACTACACAGACTGAGCAATTCAAAGGACGGCATTAATCACCTCAGGGAGATGAGTCTCGGTGCTTCCCAGCCAATGAGGGCGCCCAGGCTTGGGCAAGCACAATCTGATTGGCTGAGAACTAAGCTATTCTCTCTTCTCAGGTAAACAATCTGAAACCCGGAGTTCTGAGCTTGAAGGAGCTTGTGCCTCTGGAGGTGTGGCAGGCTTAAGGCTTCTGCCCGATATGAACAACCTGGTGCTCTATTTCTTAAGCTACTCCCAGGACACTGGTTAGTAAGGACTTTAACGCACCCAGGACACAAAGTGACGGGCAAGAGTACAGCTGGAGCCTCAAAAAGGTACCCCAGGAGAAGCAAACAAGACATCGCTTGGATTCCCTCCCCACAGCCCCCTTCCTCCCCTTTGTCTCCAGGAACAAAGCACCAGTCTCCCTCCTCACCCAACCTCAGTATCAAGTTCTCCACTTAAGAATCATTATCTTCAACTCTCCCTTGGTGTGGATAAATGAGATCGTTCCTTTGTACTCTGAGGGTGGGGAGAACATTTGTTAAGCATTTGTTCTGCAGTGGACTGTGTTTCCAAAATAAAATAAGCTCTCAAAGATGTGATTCAGTATTAGAAGTACATTCACTGCTGCCACCCCCTCCACCTCACCAACTGAGGACCCCACCCCCTTTTATGTCACCCTCACCTGGAGAATACTGAAGTGCCACAGAGGGTGAGCCCCCAGCCAACAGCAGAGCTGTATGATTGGACAGAAAGAAATCAAGACAATCCTTCCTCCTCCTTACTTCATACAATACCCTCAGTGCACTACATTTGGTCTGGGTTAATCAGCAGCTCTAGAAAAGTTGGCTCCTTTCATTTACCCACTTGGATGTGTGGATATGTCTAGGCACCTTACTTTCCTTCTAACTTCAAGCAGTGCTCAGCTTGGAGGAAGGGAAGAGGAAAAGATGAATTTTGGAGCTTTTGCTTAAATTACAGAGCTTGGCCTGCTTCTCCTTGCTCCCACTCTCAAAGCATGGGCACTCCCGTGAGAAACCCAGGACAGCTGGGGAACACCAGGCATCAGCTAATAACAGCGATAACAATAATGGTAATAACAATGATAACGATAACATCTCCTTCAGCAGCACTCCACTGGGCTAAACTCTTCATACATATAATCTCCCTTATCCTCTCAACACCCTTGGCACGTACTATTCCCTGACCGGTCTTACATATGTGGAAACATATGGAGGAGGCACATGTCTTGCCCAGAGCCACAAACCAGTAAGTGGCCTGACCCAAACACACACTCTCAGCACAATGCAAAGGCCCAGGGGTGAGAGAAACTCAAGGGCTACCAAGAGCTTCAGATATTTCAAACTTTTACTGGAAAGAAAAGGAAACTCCTCCCTTCCACACGACAGCACCCACCTCTTGGTGCTAGAACTCAGCCTGCCTTTGTTAGTGCTACACTGGGCTGCCATCCAGGTGACAGAGGCTTGTACAGACTAGCCAGGGTCTAGCACCACTGAAACACTAGAAACCCGGGGGGGAGGGAGGGGGTGGAGTCTTTCAGAATGTGCTTGTTTATAAAGGTGGAAATTGCCTGTATTCACAATTTAGGCAGCTGGATTTAGCATCAACCCAGGCTGACTTACTCCTTGGTCAGAGGTCAAATTATTCCATGAAAATGAAGAAGACTCATTGAATGAGTAACTAATACTGAAGCTAATCCTGAAACTTTCTCATGCTGGGGGGGGGGGGGGCGTGTTTTATTTTGTTCCTGGAATAGAAAAGGGCTGAATTTCTCTACTCACATGTATATTTAAGTAAATCATATTTCTGCAAGTGAAGGAATCTGATTTTTATTGCAGAGGTCACAATCCCTAGATAAGTAATGCCACCTAACTTGCATTCATCCACCCACTGAATATTTACTGAGACCCATTATAGATTGTCTGTCTTGTCCAATCCACAGAAACACACAATAAACGGTTTTAAAACGGAAAGAAACCTTAAGAATCTGGGGATCCCAACTCCTGATAAGAAGTTGGGGCCCGTGGTTAGAAATAACTCGAATGGCCTGACACACCAAAGGCAGGGTGTGAAGCCTGACTCTGCAACTTAGTCTCTTTGAGTAGCTACTTAACCTGTCACTTAGGTTTTCTCAGCAGATGAACGAAACAGTAAAAGGCTACCTGCCCTGCCACCCACTGATGGCTGTGCCTGGGTTCTGCAGAGCTGTACATGCCCAGACAAGGCTGACTTCAGCCCGCCAGGTGTGTCATGGCAGTGGTCCCGGGTATAGGCAGGGGCAGCTATCTTTGTGTATGGTTATAGGTTGGTTGTTTTTTTTTTCCTTTTTTTTTTTTTTTTGAAACAGACTTTCTCTATGTCACCCTTGGTAGAGTGCTGTAGCATCACAGCTCACAGCAACCTCAAACTCTTGGGCTTAAGTGATTCTCTTGCCTCAACCTCCCAAGTAGTTGGGACTACAGGTGCCTGCCACAACGCCCGGCTATTTTTGGGTTGTAGTTGTCATTGCTGTTTAGCAGGTCTGGGCTGGGTTGGAACCCGCCAGCTCCAGTGTATGTGGCTGGCACCCTAGCCACTGAGCTACGGGCGCCAAGCCTGGTTATAGGTTTTGAGGAATAAAAATCCTAAGCCCCCACAACCAACTAGACAGACAACTCTTAGCAAAAAAGACCCCAAAGAAACCTTAAAAATTATGTTTCTGGCCAGGGCAGTTGGAAGGTTGAACATGCCTTATTATACCCCAGCCTTCAGTCCCCACCACTAGGCCTTCTTTCTTAACAGTTAAACAGAAACCAGTCTGGCAGGATTTCCCTCCCTTTTTGTAGTTTCAACACAACAACTGACTGAAGCTTAAGGGACCACTGGCCATGGGCTGGTTCTGGTCATTACAGAGGCTGTGCACAGGGTGCCTCTGTGCCCTGCTTTCCCCTGTGACATGTGGAGCCTGAGTTTCATGCATAAGAATGTTAAGTCTCCACCTCAAAGTGAACACAGGATGTGTACAATGTGTGTGTTCATTTACTACACGTGCATGCGGTCCCCATTTTGTGAACTATATTCAGAGTTCCTCCCATAAAGTGTTAAATACATATACTACAGCCAATCCATTTGGCATAAATTCCTGTCTCACCCTTCCCTCCCTAAGTGCCTGCTTCTAGCTTCTGCCAGAGGCTGCTACGTTCCCCAGCCTACAGCACAGCCAGTCTGCAGTTTATAACCCTTTATAAGAAATAAAGCTCTCCTCTCCAAATGTATGAACCTCGTGACTCTTCAGTTGACAGTTTCAGCAGTGTGACTGCTTGCTGATGGGGATAGGGAGGGGTGCCAGTAGAGCTACTGTACAGAGGATGTCCTAGTGCAACACAGGTCCCCATTCAGTGCCCAGAGACTCATCCAACAGCTGAGCCACTCCCTAGGAACATGCAGGAGTCCTGCCTCCTTACCCAGGGGCAACCCACACCCAGTGACCTACTAGGTGAGCCTTCTTACCCCACTTTTCAGAGTACCTTGAAGGATCAGCCGAGGCCCCTGCTGTAACTACACTCTATCGCACACAGTCCAACATTTCACTGCCCAGCCCTGCTCCTCTCCTTCCCTTACAGAGGCTGCTCTTAGGACCTTGACCTCAGAGAGCCTCCCTGCTAGTCCTCTGGGCACAAACCTCCCCCCCAGGGATCCGAGCTCACAGCACCTCCAAGGAAGAGTGAGTCTCTGAGCACAGCGTGAAAAGGACCATCCCTGCGCCAGCAGGGGCCTAGCTCCCTATGAACCACATGCTCCCTGTTCCCTCAGCCCAAGATAGCCTGACCCTGATGGGGAGAGGAAATGTCCACTAAAAGAGCTCTTCGCCCACCCAAAGTGTCACTGCTCCCAACACCCACACACATAGAGGCAAAAGAGCCATCTTCACCTCAACAGAAGGTGACAAAGTGCAGTCCCCCCACCCGTCCCATCCTTCTCTCCAGGCGGGAGGCCCTGGTGAGTGAGATGGTAAAGGCAGCTCTGCAGGGGCTGGAGCTACTACAGAGATACCCTGTAAGTAGCAACAGAGCTGTGTGGAAGGCCAAGGTCAGCAGGCAGTGGCATGCACAGGACAGGAGGAGGCCATCTGGCACACAGGTGGAGATTGGAGCTATGTGACCACAAGCCAGGGAATGCTGGCTGCCACCCAAGGCTGGGAAGGCAAGGGATGGATTTCCCCCAGAGCCTGTGGAAGAAGCACAGCCTGGTCAACACCTCCATCTCAGCCCAGGGAAACCTAATTCAGACCTCCGGCCTCCAGAACTGTGAGAGAATAAACGTCTATTGTTTCAAGCCACCAAGTTAGAGATAATTTGGTACAGCAGCCTCAGAAAGCCATCAGAGCATCCAAGCAGGGTCACATCAGGCTCAGATTCCAGTCAATGTTCTCAGCTGTAATTTCCTTTCCCGCTAATACGACAGAACAGGAGAGGAGAAAAGAGGAGAGAAGGCTTTCCCCCTCCTATTTCTAGTTTATAACAGCCACTTTAATGGCTCTGCGCCTATAGCTCAGTGGCTAGGGCACCAGCCACATACACCAGGGCTGGCAGGTTCGAACCCAGCCAAGGCCTGCCAAACAACAATGGCAACTACAACAACAAAAAATAGCCGGGTATTGTGGTGGGCACCTGTAGTCCTACCTAAGCCCAAGAGTTTGAGGTTGCTGTGAGCTGTGACACTACGGCACTCTACCGAGGGTGACAAAGTGAAACTCTGTCTCAAGAAAAAAAAAAGCCACTTTAAGAGAAAAGCCACTTAAGAGAAATTCTCTTGCTAGAATTTCACACACCTGGCCAGGGATAATGGAGATATTTGGGGATGAGAGAGGACAGTGAAGCCAAAACAGGAAAGCACAGTTACTCACCTGGTTTGCAAGCGTGTGTCCTCCCAAATCCATATGTGGGAACATAAACACCAAGGTGGTGGTATTAGGAGGTAGAGCCTTTAGGAAGATGATAGGGACAGCCCCTCATGATAGGGACAGCCCCTCATGATACCTGCACACTAGTCCAGACCCAGCTTAGAGTTCTAGGCCCAGAAAAATATTGCAGTTAGAGTTGACTCTGGCCACTGTAGTCATAATTGGTTTTCGGGGGGGAGAGGGAGGCCTGTGGCTGAGTGCTTCTGCCCCTTAGATCCAGAAGTCACAAGCCACTCAGGCCACACATTGCCGGGCCATACCTACCTGCTGCATTTCCCCGGAGGAGACGTTGCAGGGGCTGCTGGGAGGGGCTGCCCGTTTGCACCGCTGCTCCCCATTGCTCAGGGCCCACGAGTTGGCAAAGTCATAGGGGTCTGAGGTCAAGGTCCCTGCAGAGGAAAATTTCAGGTAAATGACACTTCAGTTATGCCTGTGCCAGGATGCCTGCATGAAAACTCTAGGTCTATTGTTGTTACCCAAGTCAAACCTCTATTAGATTACACAATTGGCATGGGGGTGGGAAGTGCATTTTACACAGTACTCAGCCTGAACCACAGAGCACAGGCAGGGGAGCTCAGCAGTGCTTCACAAGTGAGGGGCTGGTGGAGGGACAGATGGTGCAATGTGGAGTCGAAGGAGAGATGATGAGGAGACACCCGCCCCTCGCACTCCCCTCTGCCTTTGCTGCCTTCCTCCCCCTTGCTGCCTTAACTATCTCCACTCATTCTTTGAGGTGCAGCTCAAGAACCACCACCCCCAGGGAGCCTTTCTGAACCAGCTGTACTTCCATTCTCCTCCAGCCAGGGTGGGTGTGCCCCTTCTCTGTGCTTGCAACACCCTGGTGTTCTTCTCCCAAAACCCTCATCACCTTCGGGGTTCATATTCTCTCTGCTTATATTCATCTCTCATTCAGAGGTGAGTTCCTGGTTAAGAGGATGAGCTGTGCCTCTTACCTCTAAATTCTTTTTTTTTTTTTTTTTTGCAGTTTTTGGCAGGGGCTGGGTTTGAACCCGCCACCTCCAGTATATGGGGCCAGCGCCCTCCTCCTTGAGCCACAGGCACCACCCTACCTCTAAATTCTTATCTGATAGACTGTGGATGCTGAAAATACTCTGGCACAGTGAAGGGAAGGATGTGATGTGAAACTTAAGCCCCTGATCACGGTACCCTCCAGTCCTGAACATCTTTGCTTTAGTGCTTATGGTATTCATCCTACTATCCACCTGCGGTGGACTGGGAAAGGGGGGAAACACAAGGCCAGGTACAAAGCAGCTACCTAATAACACTGCAGATTCTGTATTATGACAGCAGTGTGAGGCTACTACCTACACAGCACTGGGATGAACAGGTTCTCTACATACCATGCCAGTAAGAGTCAAGCTTGTTTTAAGGTTAAGTAATGCACTTGGGAATGAGAAATAAACTCTCAGCTTGGCGCCTGTAGCTCAAGCGGCTCAGGCGCCAGCCATATACACCAGAGCTGGTGGGTTTGAATCCAGCCCAGGTCTGCCAAACAACAATGACAACTGCAATGCAATGCAATACAATGACAACTAAACAAAAAATAGCCGGGAGTTGTGGCAGGCGCCTATAGTCCCAGCTACTTGGAAGGCAGAGGCAAGAGAATCCCTTAAGCCCAAGAGTTGGAGTTTGCTGTGAGCTGTGATGCCACAGCACTCTACCCAGGGCAACAGCTTGAGGGCCTGTAAAAGAAAAGGAAAGGAAAGGAAAGGAAAGGAAAGGAAAGGAAAGGAAAGGAAAGGAAAGGAAAGGAAAGGAAAGGAAAGGAAAGGAAAGGAAAGAAAAGAAAAGAAAAAAAAAGAAAAGAAAAGAAAACTCTCAGACCAGGCATGGTGGCTCTCGCCTATGATCCTAGGAAGCCAAGCCAGGAGGATCACTTGATGTCAGGAGTTAGAAAAAAACCTGACCAAGAGTGAGATCCTGTCTCTACTAAAAAAAAAGACAGAGAGAGAGATAGAGAGAGAGAGAGAGAGAGAGAGAGAGAGAGAGAGAGAAAAGAAAAAAAAGAAGAGGAGAAGAGAGGAATAAACTACCCCTGGGGAAAGAAAATAAAAGTAAGCCTTAGAATATAGTCAGTTGGCATCTAGGGTATGATAGGCAGAAAAGAAATGCTTCCCCAAAGATATATTTACTTCCCAATCTCTAGAACCTATAAATATTATCTTATATGACAAAAGATGTGTGTTAAGAACCTTGAAAGGAAGAGCTTCTCCTGGATTCTCTGGGTGCACCCTAAATGCAATCATACTGATTCTTACAAGAGACAGGTAGAGGGAAATCAAAGGCCCACGCAGAAGAGGAGATAGAGGCGGAGATTGGAATGATGTAGCCACAGGTCAGGGTACACTTGCAGATGCTGGAAGAAGCGGGGGTCAGATTCTCCCTAGACGTGGCAAGAGGATGGCCCTGCTAACACATTGATTTTGGACTTCTGACCTCCAGAACCATGAAAGAATACATCTCTACTGTACTAAACCACAAAGATTTTGGTAATTTGTTGGCAACTACAAGAAACTGACACACATATAGGGGAGAAACCAAAGGAAGAGAATTTAAATTAGGGGAGTGTCCACTGTGTGCCAGGCATTGTGACGGGTGTTCTCTGGGCACCCAGTCACTCCCTATCACACAGGCTTGGATTCTTTCTTTCTTTCTTTCTTTCTTTCCTTCTCTCTCTCTCTCTCTCTCTCTCTCTCTCCCTCGCTCCCTCCCTCCTTCCCTCCTTTCTTTCTTTCTTTCATTTGACAAAGTCTCCCTCTGTGGACCTGTGT
This sequence comes from Loris lydekkerianus, assembly GCA_963574355.1. Lineage (NCBI taxonomy): Eukaryota > Metazoa > Chordata > Mammalia > Primates > Lorisidae > Loris > Loris lydekkerianus. Next base: position 19,231 of record CAUYPK010085087.1, on the reverse strand, counting down.
AGAGTGCTGTTGCATCACAGCTCACAGCAACCTCAAACGCTTGGGCTCAAGCTATCCCCATGCCTCGGGCCCCCCAAGAACCTGGGGTTACAGGCACTGACTAGGAGACCCAGCTAGTTTTTCTATTTCTAGTAGAGATGGAATCTTGCTTTGCTCAAACCTCAGCCTCTCACCTCTCTGTAGTCTCAGGACTACAGGTGTGAGCCACTGCACCTCACCAGTCTTGAACACTTTCTAATACACCATATTAATAATAATAATAATAATAAACTATCACTGTATATCTATTAAAATTGTTAAGATAAAAACATAAGCTGATAGGCAGCACCCATAGCTCAGTGGTTAGGGCGTCAGCCATATACAACAAGGTTGGCGGGTTCAAACCCGGTGTGGGCCAGCTAAAACAACAATGACAACTGCAAAAACAATTAAAAAAAAAAAAAAAATAGGCAGGCATTGTGGCAGGCGCCTGTAGTCCCAGCTACTTGGGAGGCTGAGGCAAGAGAATCACTTAAGCCCAAGAGTTTGAGGTTGCTGTGAGCTGTGACGCCATGGCATTCTACCAAGGGCAACAGCTTGAGACTCTGTCTCAAAAAAACAATAATAATAATAAGCTGATAATACTCGATGCTGGCAAGGATTCAGAGCAACTGGAACTCATATATTGCTGGTAGAAAGGCAAATGATATAGCTACTTTGGAAACCAGTTTGACAGTTTTTATGAAGTTATAATAAAAATACATGTGTCATACTAACTCCTAGATATTTACCTAGAAAATTTAAAACATACATTTACACAAAAGCCTATATATAAATACCACTTCACAGCTCTTACTTAGGACAGCAGCTATTAAAAAAAAAAAAACAGAAAGGTGTCAGCAAGAATGTAGAAAAGTTGGAACCCTTTTTGCACCATTGGTAGGAGTAGTAAAAATGACACAGCGGCTATGGAAAATGATATGGTGGTTCCTCAAAAAACTAAAAATAGAATTGCCTTATGATCTAGCAATTCCATCTCTGGATGCACACTCAAAAAAATTGAGAGCAGTGTGTTGAAGAGACATTTGGGCTCCCATGTTCAAAGCAGCATTATTCACTATAGCTAAAATAAGAAAGCAACATAGTGCCCATCAATGGATAAATGGATAAGCAAAGTGTGGCGTATATACACAAAACGTTATTCTGACTTTAAAAAAGGAAATTTGACATATGTTAAATTTGTCAAGGAAATCCTGCATATGTTACAAAATAGATGAATCTAGAGGACATAATGCAAAGAGATGTAAACCAATCATTAAAAGATAAATGCAATATGATTCTACTTCCATGATGTACTTAAGAGTAGTCAAAATCATAAAGACAGAAAGTAGAATGGTGGTTTCCAGGGGCTATAAGGGTAGGATGGGGAGTTATTATTTACTGAGTATAGAGTTTCACTTTTACAAGATGAAAGTGTTCTGGAGAGGAATGGTAGTGATGGTTGCATAACACTACGAATGTGTAATATTAAATACCACTGAACTACATACAGAAAAGTAATTAAGCTGGTAAATTTTGTCGTGTGTCTCATAGCATAATTAAAATGGGTTAAAGGACTTCTCTAAAGAAGACAGATGCAAAATCTACAAACACAGTGCATTCTTTAGAGATAATAACCAGATCATAAGACATTTAATTTACTCTTCATAGAATTTTGTAAAATCTTTAGTTCACATTATACATGTACATGCCTTGCTCCCCAAATATATAATGTGTTTAATATAGCTGGGTAAAAAATTACATGACAAAGTAACTAGAACAAAATATATCTGACCTTGGAGTGAGAAAGACTTTTCTAAGTACAAAAGTAGAAAAAGGATCTTTTTTTTGTTGTTGTTTTCAGTTTTGGCCAGGGCCGGGCTTGAACCCACCACCTTGGTATATGGGGACGGCGCCCTACTCCTTGAGCCACAGGCACCACCCAAAAAAGGATCTTTTAAGAAACCTTAGAGATATTTACATACACAAATTTTAACACTGACATATGTCAAAATATTATAACCAAAATTTAAACTTAAAAGCAAATAAAAACATATAAAATATATGCAAAAGTGTTAACAAGGCTTAATATTATTACTCCATAAAAAAAAATAATAATAAAACTTAGGAAATTAGTATGGCTCAGAAAAGACTGAGGGGAAAATATAAGCCAGAAATTTTACATAGGAAGAAAAACAAACAAAATCTAGTAATAAACATATGAAATCATGTTCAATTTCATGAATAAAGAATTTATCCAATGAAAGAGCATTGCAAACTACAAAATTAGCTCATAAAATCAGATACCCATAGTAAACAATGTTTCAGTGAAATAAAAATACATATACCACCGATGAGTGAGCACTGACTCAACATTAGAAAAAACACTTGACAAGTAATGAGCAATCATATCATCTGGCTGAATGATTATACTTCTAGAAAAGTATTCCACCAAAATTATCTGAAATATATAAAAATACTTACAGTTCTGTTATTATAATATGAAAAGGAACAAGAAACAGATTTTAATTCTCCTTAAAATTGGATGGGTTAAGTAAAAGACAGGATATCAAAACAAGGGAATATCAAGTAGTCTTTAACCATTATATTTTAGAAAAAGATATATCCAAATGTATTTTATTAGGAAAACTATCTCTTCAAATATCATCTCAGTGACACAGGAATAAGATGATAGAACACTGACATAAGCTGGTCCACAGCAGGCTGATTTCCTTTAGCTTCCTCTCCACCTGCCTGTACGGCACTCATATTTGAAAATAGCTCCTTTAAAACAATATTTAGTGGGAAACAAAAGTTTATAGATTAAATTTCATGTGAAAAATAAACAGCTTATAAAATAATATTAACAGTTTAAATGTGTGCATATATGCATAAGAGGGTTTAAAATACAGATAGAATGGATTTTTTAACATTTTCTTTAGTGCATTTCTTTCTGTATTTTGCCAATACATGGTATAAGGCTGTATTATATTTTAGTGGGATGGGGGGGAGTATGACCACCTTACAAAAGACCTGATTACACAAATTATAAATATAGATGTCAGAATTTGGGATGTAGGAGTCGGGAGCCTGAATTATAATCATAACTTGCTTAGTGACCTTTGGAATCTGGCAGCAGTAACCTTTTTTATGAAACCTCTTCACAGGTGTTTGTGGAATTTAGAAAATGAATTTTTCTCTCTGACCAAAGTAGCAAAAAATAAAATATTTATTTTTCTCCAGTCTAGACTGGAAGTGTACTTTATTATTTCCTGTATAATTGGAAGACAATGATCCCATAATTAGATGAATATTGATTGAGACATTCCCAAGATAAATACAGAATATCAGGAATGGCTGAAAGAGAAATTATTCATTGATTTTAGATAAGTTGAAATAGCTTATACTTCTCTGTACTATAATTTACTAATTTATAAAATTGAATATATATATATATATGTATGTATATATATGTAATTCAGGGATCAATTTTCTCATCTCTCTTTTGAGTTATCCCCCTCTAGTAGGTATGGGAAAAGAGTACTTTTTTTAGGCAAACAAACTTGTGGGTGCTCCAGAGTTGTCCCCTTTTCAATGATTTTATGCCTCTCTGTTCCTCTGCAGACCACTGTCCCCTTCTGTCAATCTCACTGTAGACCAGCATCGTCCACTATTATAGAAATAAAATGCAAGACATAAACATACTTTCATACTTTTAGTAGCTTCATTAAACATAATTTAAAAAATAAATTTATTTTAATAAAATATCAGTATATTAGCCTAATATATTCAGAATATTAGTATTTTAACAAGAAAGTAACAAGATACATTTTTTCATACTAGGACCTGAAATCTGGTGTGTCTATTATATTTGCAACACATCCTAACTGAGACCAGTGGTAGTTTAAGTTCTCAGTAGCCACATATCTCAGTTGCCATACTGCTCAGCACAGCTCTAGAACTAATTTCCGTGTTTTGACTATTTCCTCTTCTGCTGTTCCCTCTGATTCTATTTGGAACTCTCCATTATATAACAATCTCTGACTTCATTCCAAATCTCTTCCACATGAAAGCTCTAAACTTGCATCAGAAGGGATTGAATAATTAAAGTGAAAATAAAATATTTGAGGTAAGTGAAATAAAAATGTTCCACAAGGAGTTCCATTCTTACTTTGTATCATCTCAGTTCCTAGACTTGCCTCTAATTCTCATGTTCATAATTTTCACCTTCAAACTTCCACCATGTGACTCTTCACTCACCTATTAGGAAATCCTACTTCTTGTCTGCAGGAAACCTTACTTCTAGCCTCACCTAGATCCAGTGCTCATTTGCTGAGCAGAATGTTGCTTACTATCTAGATGCTCAGATGAGACCTGAACTTTAGTCTAAAGTCATCACGAAGTTGTGTGAACTTTCATGCCCCCCAAAACAGTTCAGGATGTGTGGAAGTATGTTAAGTAGAACCACTTTCAGTGTCCCTCAATTAGTGTAACTTTCAGATTCATACTTTTATTTCGTATTTTATTATTAAGCGAAATCATTGTTCACGGAGTGTGTGCTCACACACACAAATGCATACCACTGTCTTCCAAGGACAAACCTAACTCTCAATGTGAACACAATCTAACCCAAATTATAAGAAGATAATTTCACATTTGGCTTATACTTTACAAAGCTACATTCTCACAAAAGAGTAGGTATATTGCCCCCAACCCATAAATTTCCAATTTTGCCTCCTCAGATTGGCCAAGAGGAATGGTGTGCCACTGATACTTAGCTAACAATGGTAGCTCTCGTGGTTAAACAAAAAGTAAGCGTAAGCTATCCAGACTTTGAACTTTGTCCTTCCTACTATCTGTTTCACAGGGATACTTGTCTTACTCTTACTTCATAGATGTAATAATAATGTAACTGTGATAATAAAAAGAAAGGATTGTAAAGTCCCTATCGTAAGCCTGGTATATATAGAGAACATTTAGGAAATCTTAACTAAAAAGGTCTGATGAGAGAGAATATGATGAGAATGACACGGTCATTGCTTTAATTAGTTTACAATCAAAACCCATTTTGCTATATTTTTCACAGTGTACTCTCAAAACAAATTAATTTTTTCTGACTATTGTCCTTTCTGATGAAGGTTCTTTGTGGCAATAAAGAAGATATTTCACTTGAGTAATGTTCAATAGTAAAGGTATTATATTATAAGATCAATTTTTATCATTTAGGTATTTTTCAGTAATGTATTTGGATTTCAGTCTAGAAAGTCAAAATATATCATTTTAGTGTCTTTAGTGGGAAAAAATAAACATTATAAAAAAACAAGTTTATCTGATAACTGAATATTCCAAGATAATTACATACCTACACTCATGGCCAATAAACCATACCAATCTACTTTCAACTTCAGGTAGCTGTAAAAACAAATCAAGCTTAGGAAATAAAGTTCTTCTCTGTTTTCATAAACATTTTGTGATTGAGTAGGCTCTGTGTTCCTTGAGCTAATAATGAAAAGAAAAAAATGCCTTCAAAGCAAGCCAGCTTTTAGCTAAAAGACAACATTTATATAATAGAACAATTTTCTTAATATAGCAAATATAAAAGGTAATTATCAAAGTTAATTGTAATTCAAATGCAATGGATTTTAAATGCAGGTTGTGCAAAGAAGAAATTTGGACACAATTTTAGAAGTTATAAATTTTTCTACAGACCTCATCTCTCCCTTTTGGTCTCTCTTTCTCTTGCTTCTCTACAATTCCTTCCTTTTAGTGCATTTACTCAAATTCCTCCAATCTGAAAAGAAATAAAAAAGCACAAAAAAAGTCTTGTTGTGTTATGTATATTTGCCTCTATTAGTTATCTGCTTCTTTCATTTTCTTCATGGCCATCCCTTCTTTATTATGTACCATTCACTTCTAAACCACTGCAGCACGCACCTTCCTCCCAGATGAGAACATTCCACTTTCAGTAAAATCCGCAGTGAAGTTAAACAAAATCCATTATGCAATTGAAGTCTGGTAACATTTCCCCTCCAAGGATGTTTAGCCACCGACCATGGGCACCTTCTTAGAAGTCTCTTCTCCTGCCTTCTACCTTGTCACTCTTTTTTCTGATCATATCTAATCAACATTTTAAAAAATGTTTCTCTTCTTCACCTAAATTTTACTGGTCTTTAGTGATCCATTTTCAATCGAAAATCTGAGAGATTTTATTAAATCTTCTGCTATAACCACATATATGGTAATGTGTCACAATTGTATACTGTTAAGTTAGCTCTTTCTCTATGGGACTTTAAACCTATATTTACTTAACCCTCCAGACATCCCCACTTTGATATTCAACAGATTAATTCAAGTTCAAGACTTCTGAATAGTAATTGATCCTTCTCATCCCATATGGTCGCTTCACATCTTATGTTCTTTAACTTTGTGTGAGTTACCACAATTTCTCAAATCAGAACTGTAAGTTATATGCATTCTCGCTCCTTTAGCCAATTGGTCACCACATTCCAAAAATGCTTCTTTGTAAAGACCTCTCCTAAAGTGCTTCTGTCCCGCCCTCTGCAGTCCTGATACTCCTATCCAGGCTGGTCTCATTTCTCACCTGACCTAATGATTGCTCTTGCTTCCTAATTTATCTTACTACCACCATTTTTATGTCCCTTCACCCTCCCTGTCACTGAGATAAAACCCTTTCATCTATTCTCTTGACAGTAACAATTTCATTTTGAAAAAGTATAAGTCAGCGACATTTCCTCTCCTGCTAAAATATGTCCCTTGGACCCAGCAACTATGGGTTAAAATACAAAGCCATTTGCAAACCAAAAACTTCTCATACTCTTTACCTTCCTATCATCTTCTCCCACCCCCTGCATTCTTGCACTTTTCTCACAAGCCAGAGGCAACTACAAACTATTTCAAATTCCCAAATGTTTTCTTAAATCTTGATATTCTGGGCATGAGTTGGACCTTCAGTAAGATGTCAAGGTAGAATATTTTTAATATTAAATCAACTTGCGTCTATTATGGTTTGTAGCCAATAACATATGCCGTTTAGTCAACATACAAAGTAGTAGTTGAAGATGTATAATGTCCTCAAACCTGTAGAAACATAGAGAAGAAAAACAGTGAAAGAGGTATTCAAAAAAGTTCACCTAAAGATAGACTCAAATTAGAAATGGATGCACAATAATATTTTGAAAACAGAAGGAAGTTGAGGGGACATTTAGAAGAAGCAGCACAAACAGCAAGGACACAAAAGCAGCTCTTGTGGGATAGTGAGAAGGGCAACTGACGAAGACACAATGCATACTCAGAAAGTGAGAGGAGGAAAATTTGATAGGTCAATGTCAACAAAATGCAGATGGCCTTGAACGTTACAGGGATAGCCAGTGAAGTCCTTAGATTGAACAGTATTATGATAATGGTGAAGAGTTTAAGGAAAAGCAATATTCACTAAGCTGAGGGAGGGGCAGCTCCATTATGTAGATGAGAGTGCATGAATGAAGAAATAGATTCTGGGGTCATAAACAGAGAGTTCTTGAAGCTGTAAGAATAAAGGCTGGCTCTCCACAGAGGATATTGGGATGGAGGGGGAGGACTGAGGACCATACTGTGCGTAAAAAAGAATGAAAAGGAAGAAATACATGCAAAATATCCAGCTGGCTTATTTACCTGTACTGCTATATAAGGAACTCTCACAATACTTAGTCACTTAAAACAACAGCCTTCTTAATGTTTTCCACAATTCGGTGGTTTGACTGGTGCTCAGCTCTGCGGTTTCTCTGTTTGTCTCAGTTGGGTTTTCTAGTGGAGCTACAAACAGATGGCAGATGGAGTTCACATAGCTGGGCCCCTGGTGCAAATGCCTGAGATTCTACAGCAGCGGTAACACTGGGCAACTGTGGGGAAGGCATGACCTCTGTCTCTCAGTCTCTGTCTCCACACTCCCGGGACCTCTCCTCCCCGTGATCCCTCTCCGTCATCTCTACAGATGTACTCTCCAGCAGGGTAGCCAGACTTATATGGCAGCTCAGAGCTCCTAAAAGCCAATGTCTCCAGGCCTTCTTAAGGTTCAGGCTCAGCCGAGGCACCGTGGCACTTCTGCTCTGTTTGCCCATGGAATCTGATAATTTATTTCATTTTCCACCATGCTTCCTCTAGTCAGTCAATCTTCTTAGCATTCCATACTCAGGTTCAAAATCCTAGTTAGCTTTTTGCTGATGGTCTTTACCTTTCCTAAAATATCCTCTTAACTCCCATCCACCTTTTAAAATATTAAAAGTGCTGCATCACAAGCACTATCCATATTCAAAATTGGAGGGGATTATTCAAGGTTGTCAGGGACCAGCAGCACAGTTTCAAGTGACCAGCTTTGGACTCTAGCTCTCACATCAGCATGTAGGAAGCTTTTAGTAAATATTACCCATTAATACATCACAAAAACATGTAAGGAATAAACTAGAAACCCTTTTGACAGATGAAGAGACTGAGGCTGAGAAATGTGAAATGGTTTAATTAAAAAAATCACATAGCTAACAAGTAGCAGCATAAGGCTTATAAAATGCCAAAAAGCTATAGCACACTAAGTTAATTTATAAAATAAAAATAACATCAATTTTGATACAGACAAGGTAAAGGTCAGGAGGTGGGTATATGATATGTTTCCATACTAAACTCTTAGTTTAAATCAAGGTAGTGATTAGAATAATAATCTAGGAAAAAACATGCCATAAAGGTGCTATGGAAATTTTTTAAGATGAAAAAGTTCCTTCAAAGATACAATTTTAATCTAAGCCTTTGGGCAAGAAACTTAGTTTTCACTTTACAAATGACAGTCACAGACCATGAACACCTTTTTAAATGCTATTTTTCAATGCTCAGAGAAAGCGTTCCAATTATAAAAGAATTGATCTAGTTAAACTTATTCTTAAATTTTTTATTTCCCTCCTTGCTTAATTCAATTTCCCTTCAAATGCATGAATCATCAAGACATAATGTGAACATTTAGCCCCATGGAAAAGGATGTTACATTATTTGGATGTACCTGATGAAATTCAGGCAGAACAGATTGAAGAGAGTGAAATGAAATCCACTTAGCTGCGTATTTACAGCAACCATGATGGTTATTGTTTTCTTCTCTTTATAAGACTTTACAAAAGATTTGTTAAAATAAAGGAGCATGTGCATCTTTCTTGGGTTATTCTATCCAAAATGCTACCAAATTTTAGGAGATAGAAAGCTAACATTTACATCTTTAATGCAGACCAAGAATTCTGATAAAAAATTCCCCTTATCTCATTCCCCTTATCTCAATCACTTTTTTTTTTAAACAATTCTGTTAGAACATATTAGTATTATTCCCTTTTTACAAGGGGAGGAGTAAATGAAGCTCAGATAAGGTAGGTGACTTATCCACATTTCTACAGATGATCAGTAACAACGGCACATTAAGAATTTACATGTATAACTAACTTTAAAGTCTTTCTTGTTTGCTACCTCTGAAGCTTTAAGTTTCATGATTTGTTGCCACAGCCAAGAAACTGAATGTATGTAAACAAAAACCGACTTAATAATACCACAAAATTCAATTTGTAGCAAGAATCTGAAAGGTTTGGAGGCTGCTATGGTATTTTAGGTTTTGAGGGTTAGATGGAACAGTCATCCAGAGTCATTTGGCTCTTGATTCCCAGAGAAGGAAACGGGAACAGACCAGACCCCAGAGACCCTCTCTTTTATCATGATTTTGCTCATGAAATATTTTAGAATTGTCCTCTTCCTTACCCCCTACCACTTTGCCCCAGAAATTTCTGACTGCACATTTACCAAAGGGGTTTTACTATGGTAACCTTCAGGCCTACACAAAGAACACAGTCAAAACAAATAGCTCTCTTTAAATGTCATTATGGGGAGTAAAATTCTATGTGGTGTATTAATGGGCCTCCCACAGCTAAATCCTAGCACACCACTTTGAAAAATGTCCCCTGTGGATATTGCTTAAACTAACAAAAGTGAGGGAATTTGAGAGTTAAGAGAAAACCCAATCTAGTTCTGGTAAAAATTAATAGAAGACAGAAGAGTATGAATAAAGAAGTGAGAAATCAGAAAAACAAATTAAATTTGCTTTGTTTTCATCCTTTTTAATGTTATTTTAATATGAAAGGCCTAAAGAGAAAGCAAGGGTTTTGGGGGGTCTTTTTTCATGTGATTTCCTTATTTTTTAATTTAATAAATCTTAAATGGAAGTAGAAATCCTGCCTTTGGCTTAAGAAACATAAAAAAGAGAAATATGTATTTTTTTTAAACCATCAGACAGTATTCATAAAAGATCAGAGCAATGCCCTAAGTAAATAATACACAATCAGTGTTTACCCAGTAAGCACAGTTTACCTGATAAATATGTTGGTTGCTCATTTTTTCTTAAAGACTTACTAAGGAATAAGTTAATTTCCAAAACTTATTAAGTAATTAGTTGGCATACCTAATAGATCTCTAGAGAAAATCTGAGTTATGATATATCTTGAGGATAGCACTGATGCATGGTTAGAAATATTCACAAAAATATTTTAAAGCTCTCAGTAGTTCTTCATTAAACCTAATACTTATTTGCTTATTATATCTTTTTCAAGGCAAAGGAATTTGTTCCTGTTTTTCTTTCCCCTGCCTGGAGCCTGAGGCAAGTTGTTTCGATCTATGCTGGGACTCCCTAGGATAGCTGAGAAACTTCACTGTCCAAATCCGGCAGGGAGAAAAATTGACCTTGAACATAATTAATGCTATTTCTAAGCATAGTCCTTGTGACATGGTAGTCTTTAAGTTAGTTTTCCTATGTTCCTACTCTTCTCTCTTTTCTTTCATACAACTCTCATCAACTCTATTTATAAACAGCCTCCATGAAATTAAAAGAGTTTAAAGCCAGTTTAACCAGGGAGTACCCAACACAATAAGATCTGGAAGGTCTGTTGTTACTGGATGCTGAGTATGTATTTCAAGTTCTGAGCCTCTTAGAGCAAATAAAAAAAGCACCTTCAATTTCCTAAAAGATAGTCTGTGGTTGCTTTTCTGGGGCTGAATGAATAGTCATTCATTATCCATTTCTGAGGGGGAGCTATCTGAGATAATAAAATTGACTATCATGCTATTTTGAAGTTACCTTATAACCTTTAACTTTGAAGAGATAGCAATGGATTTGATGTACAAATCATGCCTCAGTACTCCCCACAGATATTTAATAACCAAACATGTTTCATCATGGTATGCCAAGGTTAAGTGCTTACGATTATTCTTTTGTAAATGTTTTTCTATTAATTAAAAAAGAAAAGAGACTCAGATACATGGTTGAAAGCCAACTTTGGTGGGTTCACGGTACTCTGCTATAACAGTAAGAATATGGGTTAAGACGATCTGTCATTGAAATAAACCCTAAAATTACGTTCTTATGTGTTTAGTAGAAAGAGCATTAGAACAATGTCTGGATCCTAACTCTTCCCCATGCTTTAAGATGATTTTGATCATTTCATCTTTTAGAGCTTTTTTACTGAAATGAAATGACAACATATATCTTATAGAACTTATTGTTAATTTTTAATTGTACCATATGTGCTTATTTAATAAATACTTAATGTGTTACTACCTTGTGCCAAGTGATTAACAAAAATCTGTGTTTTTAAAGATTTTATGTTCTAGTAGTGGCTAAGAAAATAAAGGTAAACAGAATAAAAGAGGAAGATAAAACAGAAGAGAAACTACTTGAAAATTATATTCTTGGGGCGGCCAGTGATAGACCAGCATAGAACAGGTTTGAAGTATATTTTAGTGTGGTGGGAGTTAGTTGAAGCTAATGGAAGCAGAAAGATCATATGATTCTATTTGCCATTGAAAGATTCATTCTACTGGGCAAAAAGTAAGAGGGGCAAGAATCAAACTAAAAGGATCAGAAATGAGTCTATTCTTAGGAAGAGATGCTGGTGTCTTTGACAGAGAAGTTAGTGCTAAAGTTCCTCACAAATTGTTGAATTTGGGGTGTATTTTTTGAATCAACAGCATCTTCCCCTTGACTTGACATGGGGTAGGTAGGAGAGAATGATAATCAATCTTGACCTAATGAAGAGATTGGATGCTAGTGCTTGGATACAGGCAAATACTGATGTTCACAAGGCTCACACGCTGCAGGGCTCCTCACTTTCACAGGACCTTTCCAAAGTTCTTGTCTGAACCCCCAAATGTGAATGCAATGTCATATATTTTTTATACTTTGCAAAATTAAGATATATTAAGTTACATATAATAGATATAAAGTTAAGACCACTGTCTCCTTACTCTGGGTCACATTGTAGTGGTTATAAATGTTTCCAGATCCACCTGCAAGGAGTGCTGAGGAGGAGATTGTAGTGAATTGTTAAGCATGGCACCCAACAAATCACTTCTTTGTCCAGCCCCTTTTGCAATATGACTCTGCTCCTTTTATCAATAAGCAGAGTCTACTTCCCTAACCCTTCTATCAGGGTGATGTAAATTGCTTCCACCAGGAAAATGTTACAGAAGTACAGTCTTAATGCCCTACTTGATGAACTCCTGTAGCTTCCATTTTCAATCCTAGAATGCAGCCTCCATTTAAAGAGGTGGAGCCTAGTCTGGGGAAACGAAGATGTGTAGAAAGAAGGATCACAGCCCATGACCTACCAAATGGCGAGAGAAGCCACATGGATGAAAATCACAGGGCCTGAGTGTGACAGTAACAAACCCCCAGATATTAAGAGTGAGGCCACCTTTGGTCTTCCGACCCAAGTTAAGCCATCCCAGTTGATACCACATGTAATAGAGATAAGCCAACCCCACAGAGCCCCAATTACCTAATCAACATAAAGGTCACTGTTTTAAGCTACTACATCATGGGATATTTTTTCTTACACAAAAGAAGATAACTGATACAGGATAATTTAGTCTGATTTCAGTACAATATATTTATGTGGTTTGCAGTCATCTTAATATATGGATGGTCAGGTTATTGCTTTCTCACCATGTCCAGGATTGGGCTACAAAAATACTTCTGTCTCCCATTGTGCTGACTCTCCCGGCATCGTGACACTGACATGCGGAGTCAGAGATGCTACTGCAGAATGAATGTGTCCTGTGATGTCTGGCACCCAAACTATCTGAGCATTCAAAAAAAAAAAAAAATGCAGAAATGTACAGAGCCAGAATAAATGTGGGGAAAATACAGGATGATTTAATTTTATTTCAGTAGACTATATTTATGGTGGTTTGCAGTCACTTGAATATATGGATGATTAGATTATTGCTTTCTTTCCGTGTCTAGGATTGGGCTACAAAAATACTTCTATAAAAATTGTAAAGACATTATAAATGATGACTTGAAAGTACAAATAAACTATTTTAAGTTGTCAAAAATTTAAATGTATTTTTAATTTGTTTTTGTAGGATTTTCTTATTTGTTTGTTTGTTTTTTGAAATGGAATCTTGCTCCATTGCCCTGGTTAGGATGCCACTGCCTCAACCTAGCTCAAAGGTACCTCAAACTCCTGGGTTCAACTGACCCTCCTGCCTCAGCATCCTGAGTAGCTGGGACCACAGGCACTCATCTTGACATCAAACTAATTTTTCCATTTTTAGTAGAGATGGGGTTTCACTATTATTCAAGCTGGTCCAAAACTTCTGCGTTCAAGGGATCCTCCCACTTCGGCCTCGAAGAATGCTAAAATTATAGGTATGAGCCACAACGACTTGCTGTTAAATTTTTAAATTTTTTTTAAGAAAAAATTAATTATGCTGGAGATAAGGATGAATTATCTTTACCTTATTTCTATAAGAAATAAATATAAGCTGTTGCCTTATAAAGAATTGATCAAAATATGTAGCCAAAATGTAAAAAAATTATAGAAATGTTTAAGGTGGTTGGTGATTAAATGTGCTAGGTTATTTTCTGGATTACATAGTGTTTTTCAACTTTTTAAATTTTTTAATTTGTGGTGATATCTCATTTTAAAGAAATAGTCACTTTCTAGTCTTAAATTTATAATTTTTAATTGCATTTCTTAACAAAAATCCCTAAACTACAGATATTAAGCCTTGAAAAGTCAGGCTGTCACTGCGGCAGTACCATTTACTATGACTGGAACACCAAGTGTAATACTGAGGGCATGAAAGGCTTTGAAAATTGTAATTTACTATTTAAACATGAAGTTTTGCTGCCTTTATATATCTTTTCCCAAAAGTACTGAATGCACCCTCAGCACATAACTGCATAAAGCAGCTGAGGTGCCTTGAAGGGCACCCTGAAGGCTCCTGAAGGGCTTTTAGGTGCCAAGGACCTCCCTTCTGAGAATTTATGACTTCTAGCCTACATCATGCAAAGAAAAATGAGAAGACCGAGCTGTTCAATTTCCTGGAGATCCCAAGTGTCTGTGCAGCAGCCTCTGTCACCCTGTGACCTCCAGGCACTGGGAGATCTGTAGGGAGGACACCGGGACATCCTGGGAGCTGGGAAATGAGGTTCCCATCCAGAAGGAGAGTTAAAGGAAAGAAATTTAGCAAGTAAACTGGTGGATTAGAACTGCACCAAGACAGAAGGTTGAAGAACGAACATCAACCCTGCAGAGGCAAGGTGAGACCCCAAGGATACAAACAAAAGGTCCAGAATCCATCACCAAGTGGATGGGAGTCCCCTCCGCCATGAGAATGGCTCAGAGTACCCCATAAACAAACAAGCAGAGTTCAGAAGTCCTCCCCTTATACTCCACGGGAGAGACCCTCTAAAAACTGGACCTACTTCCCCTACTAGGGTGCCCCCTAGTGTAAAACTGTATATATTCTCTACCTTCAATTCTGAGCTCCTAGCACTCCCCTCCACTCTCACTCTGAGGTCAGGAAGCCTGTCCCCCAGGATTCCAGATTCTTGAGTGTTTTCTCAAGTGGTGTGGACAGGGCCTGGACTGCTGCTGGTCAGTACTGATTCTGCAGCACAGGAGTGAGGAGGGAATGTTCAGCAGAGAGGAAACCACACAGCAGCAGCAGTGCCCCAAGGTACAGAGCAGCAACCGTTTTTGGAAACAATAGGGCTCAGTCCTAGATATTCTGGAGTCACACCCCCTGTCTCTCTGGGCAACTAGAGGAGGCCGGGCATCCTCTCAGGTGGCAACCACCAGCAGAACAGATCTGGGAAGGAAACGCAGCCCCCGTGAGTAAAGAGTTTGCCTGAAGCGGTATCAGCCTGGGTGGAGTGTGGGACTAGAAAATGCATGTGAGTACCAGCAGACTCCCAGGACAGAGCTAACCCAGAGGACCACTTTACTGAGCCTAAGATGCACCTGGCCCTCAGGGGATCATCAGCCTAGACAAAGGAGGGCAGGAGGCTAGAAATGACAGCTAATCATGCTGCGAATACAAACTACCGGGCAGCAGCAAAAACAGGGCCTGAGGCACAGGTTCTGTGAACTCAAAACAGCTTCTCTTCTGTTTAGCCAGGACAGAATTTAGCCAGGACAGAAACAAATTCCACAAAGTTGTTCTGTTCTGTCAGTGACATCAATCAGGGGCAGGGCTGGAACTGAGTGAACAGCCCCAGCCTCCATCATGTGTCCAAGGCTGTCAGGCCTCACCTCCCCCTGCCAGTTAGTGGCAGAGAGCAGTGGCCTGGCTGAGGAGACATAAATCTCCTTGTGATTCAGGCAGGTGCAAACCCCTAGAGTATCTGCTCTTGGAGGCAACTGGGTCACAGCCCTGCGGGATTATCAGTGACTGGGTGTGACAGAGGTACAAGGTGGGGAAGGAGACATCAACCTTCCTAGACTAATCTATTTGGTGAGTGGGTCCTCCTGACCTCACAGAGCACCAGAGCAAGTCATATTTGAGTTGTCAGCAGACCTCTGCAATCTAGTTGCCAGAGACCTTTTAAACTCTCCCACCTGAGACAGGTGCTGACTCAGATAATTTATTTGGACCTTTTGAACTGAGTCAATCACCCAAGGACTATCCAAGTGGTGCCCTGTGTGTGTGGTAGTAAGATGGTTTGATTTTCCTTTTCCAATTGTTGCCTATGGGGGCAGGGTGACTTAATTGCTGGTATTTCTCCACAGCTGAGACTTCAACCCAAAGTAATTATTTCACTAGGGTTGGACAGAGACCAGCTGAAAACAAGACAGACCCACTTAGCCCCACCACACCAAGTAGATCCCCAGTTTCTCAGGCCATAGAACTGTACAGGTCCTCAGCAAAGCTCTAAGGGAAAAGGTACAGACACCAGTCCCAGCTTTTGGGCAAAGGGCTGGTTAATCACTACTCCTAGAGCCCCAAACCCAAGTTTTCTTTATCCATTCATCTAGTCCAATGTTGTAAAATATAATGGGGTGGAATCAGTGGAAAAACTCTGGTAACATGAATAAACATAGTACGTCAACCACCCTCAAGGAAAGATAAGGCAGATTTAACTGAAGATCCCATTCATAAACAGATGGCCGAGATGTCAGAAATCAAATTCAGAATTTGGATTGCAAACAGGATTAATAGAATGAAGGAAAAGTTGGACTTAGAAATTCGAGGAGCAATTCAAAAGTTGGAATTAGAAATTCGAGGAGCAATTCAAAAGTTGACTCAAGAATTCAATGAATTTAAAGTCAAAAATCATCAAAACTTTTGACACATTGAAGCAAGAATTTGCAGCCCTCAAACATCTGAAAAATACAAAAGAATCCCTCAGTAACAGAGTGGAACAAGCAGAAGAAAGGATTTCTGCTTGAAGACAAAGCTTTTGAATGCTCCAAAACTCTCAAAGAGGAAAAGAAATAGAGAGCAAAAATGGATCGTTCTCTCAGAGAGCTCTGGGATAATTCGAAGAAGGATAATACCCACCTCATTAGAATCCCTGAAAGCGATGAAGTGGCTTTGCAAGGCACAGAAACCCTTCTCCATGAAATTATGAATGAGAATTTTCCAGACATGCCAAGAGATTCTGAAATTCAGATAGCAGACAGTTTCAGAACCCCAGCATGACTCAGCCCGAATAAGACATTCCCCAGACACAGCATAATTAACAGCACTAAAGTTAATATGAAGGAGAAAATTCTAAAAGCAGCCAGATGTAGGAAAGCCATTTCCTACAAAGGGAAGAATATTGGAATGACTGCAGATCTCTCTGCTAAAATCTTTCAAGCCAGAAGAGGGTGGTCATCAACTTTTAATCTCCTAAAACAAAATAACTTTCAACCCCGGATCCTGTATTCAGCTAAACTGAGTTTCATTCATGGTGGAGAAATTAAATACTTTAATGACATTCACATGTTGAAGAAATTTGCCATAACCAAACTAGCTCCTTGGGATATTCTCAGACCTATCCTCCATGATGACCAGCACAATCCTCTACCACCAAAGTAAACTCACTCAGAAACTTTTGATCAAACTCCAACTTCCACAGTGGTGAAAGGATTAAAAATGTCCACTGGACTTTCAAAAAACGCAATACCCAAAATTTTACCAGGCTTATCAATATTCTCCATTAAAGTGAATGGCTTAAGTCCTCTAAAGAGGCACAGGTTGACTGACTGGATACAAAAACTCAGGCCAGATATTTGTTGCATACAAGAATCTTGTCTTAACTTAAAAGATAAATATAGACTCAGGGTGAAAGGATGCTCGTCATATTTCAGGCAAATGGAAATCAGAAAAACGCAGGTGTTGCAATTCTATTTCACGATACAATAGGCTTTAAACCAAAAAAACTGAGGAAGGATAAGAATGGTCACTTCATTTTTGTTAAGGGTAATACTCAATATGATGAGATTTCTATTATTAATATTTATACACCCAACCAAAATGCACCTCAATTTATAAGAGAAACTCTAACAGACATGAGCAACTTGATTTCCTCTAGCTCCATAATAGTTGGAGATTTTAACACTCCTTTGACAGTGTTGGATAGATCTTCCAATAAGAAGCTGAGCAAAGAAATTTTAGATTTAAACCTATCCATCCAATATTTGTATTTAACAAACATCTACTGAACGTTTCATCCCAACAAAACGTAATACACATACTTCTCATCAGCCCATGGAATATACTAAAAAATAGATCACATCTTAGGTCACAAATCTAACCTCAGTAAATTTAAAGGAATAGAAATTATTCCTTGCATTGTCTCAGACCACCATAAAATAAAAGTTGAAATCAGTAACAACAGGAATCTGCATACTCGTACAAAAACATGGAAGTTAAATAACCTTATGCTGAATGATAGCTGGGTCAGAGATGAGAGTAAGAAGAAAATTGCAAAATTTTTGGAATAAAACAACAATGAAGACACGAATTATCAGAACTTCTGGGAGACAGCAAAGCAGCCCAAAGAGTGAAATTTATAGCACTGCAAGCCTTCCTCAAGATAAAGGAAAGAGAGGAAGTTAACAACTTAATGAGACATCTCAAACAACTAGAAAAGGAAGAACATTCCAGCCCCAAACCCAGTAGAAGAAAAGAAATAACCAAAATTAGAGCAAAATTAAATGAAATTAAAAACAAAAGAATTATACAACAGATCAATAAATTAAAAAGCTGGCTTTTTGAAAAGGTCAATAAAATAGATAAACCTTTGGCCAACCTAATCAGGAAAAAAGGAATAAAATCTCTAATCTCATCAATCAGAAATGACAAAGATGAAATAACAACAGACTCCTCAGAAATTCAAAAAATCCTTAATGAATATTACAAGAAACTTTATTCTCAGAAATATGAAAATCTGAAAGAAATTAATCAATACTTGGAAGCACATCACCTTCCAAGACCAGGGTCTCAAGGCTGGTTCAATATACGTAAATCTATAAATAGCATCAACCATACAAAAATCTCCCTAAAAAGAAAGCCCGGGACCAGATGCCTTCACATCAGAATTCTACCAAACCATTAAAGAGGAACTAGTACCTATATAACTCAACCTGTTCCAAAATATAGAAAAAGAAGGAAGACTACCCAATACATTCTATGAAGCAAACATCACCCTGATCCCCAAACCAGGAATAGATCCAAAAAGAATATTATAGACCAATATCACTAATGAATACAAAATGCAAAATGCAAAAATATTCAAGAAGATCCTAACAAACAGAATCCAGCAACACATGAAACAAATTATACACCATGACCAAGTTGGTTTTATCCCAGGGTCTCAAGGCTGGTTCATTATATATAAATCTATAAGTATAATTCAGCACAT
>CAUYPK010085086.1:0-16076 GCA_963574355.1 Loris lydekkerianus | reverse complement strand
CAGGGTACATGTGAAACTTAGTGAATGCAGAATATGATTGTCTTAACACAATAACTAAGAAAATGCCAGGAAGGCTGTGTTAACCAGTGTGATGAAAATGTGTCGAACTGTTTATAAAACCAGTGCATGGTGCCCCATGATCGCATTAATGTACACAGCTATGATCTAATACTAATAAAAAAAAAAATTCCATTGGGAAAAAAAATGTTCCGTTTTGCTGCTCTCCGGACCTCTCTGCGCCTTGGTTTCTCCCATCTGCTTCGACAAAGCTCTGAGAATGGTGCTTGGCACCTGGTGGTAAGCGCGCCACCTGTCTGCTGTCCTGGGTCAGTTCTTAGACCCCTTGCCCACTGATTGTTGTTGGTAAAGGAAAAGAACAGCTGGAATGTGACTCCTAGGTTTTTGACGTTATCATTAGCTGGAGAGTAGAGATGTTAACTGAAGACGCAACATCCTGCAGGGAAAACAGGCTTCAGGAGCTCAGCGTCAGACTTGCTGAAGCTTGTAGGGGACAAAATGGAGCTGAGGGCGGACACACAGCTCAGAGACTGTCCGGAGTTGCCCGCTGACCAGAGGCTGCGAAAGCCACGATGAGGGAAATGATTATCCAGGGCATGAGACAGGCAGAGTAGACAGGACCTTGGAGAACGCCCACATTCAAAGAACCCAGGGAGAGAACAAACGCAGGCAAGAAGTAAGAGCAGCTGGTCCACGAGGAGGAAAGGGCAAGAGGTTAGCGCTCCAGAAGCGAGATGAAGGAGGGAGTGCCCCCGAAACAGGGAGGGGGTGGGAGGGAGAGCCGGGGCTGGGACTGACTGGCCAGGAACAGAGGCTCTGCTGTAACTGCCATGACCGCAGCTCCCTTTGTACGGCTGGGGGCAGGAAGGACCACACACATCCAAGTACTTTGCCTGTCACATGGGTGGGGTGTCGTATTTGTTCCGGGGAGGGAGGTTCTTGCTTAAATCTCACCTTGCCTATAGGACTTACCCCAGCTGTCCCAGCATCCGGGACCCTGCTCAGTTCTAGTTTCCCTTTGTCTGTACAGCTCCCTTACCCCCAACTCACCTGCAGAATCACAGGTTGTGCTCCCAGTTTGTCATCTAAGGACAGAGCAAACTACCCAAGGGCAAGTTCTTTTCCATTTTGTTCACTGATGTGTTCTAAGCACTTAGGACAAGGTTGGTATGTAGTGGATACACAGTAAATATTTGTTGAAAAAATAGCTATGATAGTACTGAAGAAAACAGTCAAGACTCCCAGGAGCTGGCTGGGAAGACGGGCTGTTACCTGGGACTTCCTAGGAGCTGGCTGGGAAGACGGACTGTTACCCGGGACTTTCCCTGTTTGGAAACACTCTCTGAAAACATCTTCAGGACCAGTTGTCTTCTCTTCTTAGCAGACACAGATGAGAACAAATACCTGCCTTCTAGCTCCATCAGAGGTGCTGCTGGGGCCTCGTTCCTACCGCCTGACACCCCTAGGTCTGAGGTTTGGGCCTCCATACAGCCCTCGTGGGGATGAACCAGGGACCACCCCAACAGCTCCCGGTGTCTTGCGTGATGCAGGAGCCGCCTGAGAGGTAGAGTGTCCCGCTCACTGCCCCGGGACAGGGTGTGTAGTAGAGGGGTCCCCCACCACTCTCCACCACACCTCATCATTTCCCAGGATCGAAGGCAACTCTCCAGTGATTTTTTAATGGGACACAAAAACTGTTCTTTATCAAGATATAGCAGGGCGGCCATATGCTTTTCATAAAACTGAGTACAGAGGCCAGAAGAAAGAGGGTGATGAGGTCAAGCTGCATTTCAAATCCCCTTGGTGTTCCAGGGGAGGGAAATGTTTTGTATTATATTCGTCAAGAGTTCACCACCACCTGATAAAAATCTTGAGAAAGGGCATGTGTGTTGCTAAATTAGCTCCAAAAAGGGAAAGCTTAAAGTAAAATAAATCTGAATTAAACATGAGCTCAAGTTACCTGCCTCACCCTTCCAGAAAGGATGGTTACAAGGGGACGTTTGAAAGGGGCTTATTTAGCCAGCCAACCTAGCTCCCCAAGGCCCGCAGGGGCCCGCAGCCTTCCCACAACTGTAGTCAGAGGGACACGTCTGCTTTCGTGTTCGTATTACAAACTGTAAAGACCTTTCATGTTGTGTTATGAATTGTAAATCCTCTCATAGATTTTTAAACCCTAGTCATTTTTTACCACTACTATTAATACATTAATCAGTCACTTATTCATTCAACAAACACAAACAGGTTTCTGTTGTAAGCCAGGCATTAAAAAGACACAGAGCCTGTCTTATATAACAAGGCCTATTAAAGTTACATAAAAACAAAAACATTCAAAAAATATTTTTTTTAATCATCCAGCCCTTCCCTCAGGAATAACAACAATTAATGTTTTGGTAAAGACTATTTTCACCATTTTTTGCACATAAACATAGAAGGTAAATGATGATTTCAAATTTTAAATATTTTGCATCAGATTACAGTGCCTGTTTTTCTATGAAGTACTATTTATCTCATTCAATATTTGTCTATAAGAACATCTTTAATGACTTAATGTCCCAAATTATTTTCTAGCATTTTCATTCATCTGTCAATTAAGAATTATTTCTTTTCAAGCTACTATGGAGCTAGAAGCTTCATTACAGTATAAAGAAACCAAGAAGAAAACACGTGGGGTCCTCACAGACTTTTCAGGAAAGGTGGGAATACCCTACCTTGGCTCAAAAGAAAGTGGGGAAAAAGTTAATGCCCATATAATGTTCCAGAGGCCGGACAAAGTGGTGGATAAATTTTGCCTGGGGCAGCTTGGGAGGATTTTGATTTATAGGTGAGTTTAGGTTGAGGGGAGTGGGCATTCAAACTAGGAAAAAAAAAGAAATTCTAACGGGTAGAATATCTTTTCTGTCCTCCTCTACCGTATGCTCTTTCTGGCAACCCCAAACAATCCTATACCTCCAAACCCCAACACATTTCTAATTTTGTCCCATCAAACTGAAATGCCTGACACCCTCACCTATCGCTGTCAAAATCTCCCTGTTTTTCCCACCTCTTGCAATCAGGTTATTTCTAACCCTTTTCCTGGGACACCCAATAATGACTCAGAATAACTCAACATAACTTCTACTCTGAAGAAACATGTAAAGACAAAGAGAACGACGTGAAAAAAAAGTGTGTAGAGCGCACTAGAGATACGGTATAGCACAAACTACTGAGCCTCTGGAGAGGGAAGAATGAATGTGACTGGGTGTTTCCAGCCAGGACAAATGCTCTTCTATCCTGATTCCAAGTGTCAGTAAAAGAAACCAGTTGCAGAAATGACTCTCAGTACACAGTGGTTGCCCTCAAAGAAATCTCACCCAACACCAGTCAGCCTCATGGCCCACTCCCAGTAGGGAAGCAACTTGGAGGGAATTTCCAGGGAGGTTGCTGAATGGCCCTTCCACTCCCTGCGAAGAATTATGATTCTGTACCATAGATAAAGTGAGGTGTGACGTGTGGTCAATGCTCCCATGGCACAGGTCCAATATCTTCTAATTATTAGAAGATTAGAAGATTATTAGAATTAGATATTATTAGATTATTAGAATAGATTATTATTCCATCTTATATTATAGGAAGATTAGAAGATTATTAATTTTTTTGTGTGTGTGTGCAGTTTTTGGCCAGGGGCAGGTTTGAACCCACTACCTCTGGTATATGGGGCTGGCACTCTACTCCTTGAGCTACAGGAGATTATTAATTTTAAGCTATCAGAATCTAATATCTTAAAGGCTACAGAAGCACCTGTATGCTGTAGCAGTCTGTATGCAGAAAGGAAACTCAGAATGTTTTGCTGCCAAATGATCTAAAAGAGAGACAGCCCAAATATCCCTCAGAGGAAGTGGAGAAACAAAACATGGTATATACATGTGATGGAACACTCTTCAGTCATTAAAAGGAAGTTATGACAACATGGATAAATCTTGAAAACATCATACTAATGAAAAGAGCCAGCACAAAAAGATAAATATTATATGATTCCACTCTGTATTTTAAGAGGTATTTGGAATACTCAGATTCAAAGAACAGAGAGGAGAATGTTGGTTTCCAGGGGCTGGTGGATGGGTAAATGGGTAATTAGTGTTTAATGGGAAAACGCTCCGGAGCCCAACTTTGAATTGGGAAAACTCATGCGACTTCATGGTGAAGGTAGTTACTGGGGGTGAGACAGGTGTTAAAGGTGAACAAACTGATGGATATGAACCACCCATCCAAGAATCTATTTAAAATTCAGACTTTTAATAATGACAAATAAAGAGGTCTTTTTGTGGCAAAAGAAAAACACATTCTGGACATTTAAAAAGTTCTGGAGATGAAAATGGTGATAGATACACAACAATGAGAAATGTACTTAATGCCCTAAACTGTAGATTTAAATATACATAAATGTATAACTTTTATGTTATGTATATTTTACCACAATAAAAAATAGTCATCCAGGAGGAGGGAGGGCCATTGGCAGGACCTCACCTAACGCGCACAATGTGAGAGTGTTCAGCACGCCCCGGGGTGAAGGGCTCTACTACAACGTGAACTTTACCTTAGAATTGAAAACAATGTAACCTAAACATTTGTACCATATTAATTTGAAATAAAAAATAATAACAAAGGTAATTAAACAAAATATTCATTCATCCAAAAAAAATTAGCCAAAGGAGAAGAGGCATGGTTGAGCATGGCCAAATCTCCAGAGAACAAATAAATTTGAATATATTCAAATATATATTCAAATATATCTATATATATTTATTCAAATGTATATCAAATAAATTCAAATATATCTAACAAAATATCCACAGAATCTGGAAGATAAATCCTGAAATACCAGATTCACAAGAATCTGCACTATGCCCAAAAGAAGGCACTAGCCAAGGAGGCCCCCAAAATTCAGAAGAATAAAAGCATGTGACTAATACCAGAAATAAAAGAAAGGATATCTCTACTGAAAGCTCTGGCAGGAATTACAAAGACAATAAAGGAATACTAAGAATAGTTGTACTCCCATAAATTCAACAACTTAGAAAAAATAAACCAATTCTTAAAAACCAACTGCCAAAACTCACCCAAAATGAAATAGAAAGCCCAAATAGTCCTATTACATCAAGTAACCCGAGTAATTTAAATAAATTTTAAATTTACAATTTAAAATGTTCAACAAAAAGATCTATAGACCCAGACAGATTCACTGATGACTCTCACCACTCTTCTACCACCATTTAAAAAAGAAATAACACCAATTCTCCATAATCCTTTCCAGAAAACAGAAGAAAAGGGAACATCTCTCAATGCAATTTTTATAAGATCATCATTGTCCTAATGACTAAACCAGATGCACACACATGAACATCAATGTACAAATACCCAACAAAACATGATCAAATAAAATCCAGCAATTGTATAATAATTGGTACCACTGACCTTAGCTAAGCGAAGTTTATGCTGACAATACAAGACTGGTCCAGTATTTTAAAGCCAATCAGTATAATCCACTCTATTAAAAGTATAAAGAAGGGAAATCACATGATCATATGAATTAATTTACAAAAAGCATTTGACAAAATTCTACATCCATTCATGATTTAAAAAAAAAAAAAAAAAAAACCTTCCAGAGAACTAGAAGTAACTAACTTCTTTAGCAACTACAAAAATACCTCCATAAAATATCAATGATGAAGGTGGCACCTGTGGCTCAAAGGCTCCATATGCCGGAGGTGACAGGTTCAAACCTAGCCCTGGCCAAAAACTGCAAAAAATAAATACATATATATATATATGATGAAATACTGAATAGTCCCCTTAAGAATATTGCTCCATGAACAAGGCAAAATGTCCACTCTCACCCCTCCTCTTCAACACTGTACTAGAAATCCTAGCCACTGCAATGAGGCAAGAAAATGAGATTAAAACATTATGGACTAAATGTCTGTGTTTCCCCAAAAGTCATATGTTGAAGCCTTAACCCATAATCTGCCTGTATTTGGAGAGGGGGCCTCTAAAGTAGTAATTAAAGTTATATGAGGTCATAGCTTGGGGCCATGATTCATAGGATTAGTGTCCTCATAAGAGATACCAGAGAAGGTGATCATCTATAACCCAAGGAAAGAGGCCTCACCAGACACCCACCTTGCTGCCATCTTGGTGCAGGATTTTTCAGCCTGTAAAATTTTGAGGGAGTCAATTTCTGTTGTTTAAGCCACCCAAGAAGACTAACACAACAAGTATACAGATTGAAATGGAAGAAATAAGTCATAACATGACTGTCCGCATAGCATATGCTAAGGATTACATGTACACACACATATCTCAGAACTTTTATTTATAAAACTAATAGGTAAATTCAGCAAGGTCTCATTACATAGGTCAACACGAACACACAGACACACACACACACACTTGTCTTTATAGTAGCAATGTGCAATTTAAAATTAAAATTTTAAAGTAAACATTTAAAATTCCTCCACCCTACAATGAAATCCTTAGGTATATATCTAGAAAAATATGTATAGAATCTGTACAGAATCTGAAAGATAAAATGCTGATGGGATAAATCAAAGACCTAAATAAATGAATAGCTATAATGATCATGAATTGGATGACTGAACATAAGTAAAGATTCTCACCAAGAAGATCTCTAAATTTAATACAATTTTAATCAATTTTGTAGATGTAGACCAATTAATTCTAAATGTCTGTGGAAAGGCAAAGAAATTAAAGCAGGAAAACAATGTTGAAAAAGGAGAATAAAATCCAAGAAAACACATACTGAATTTTAAGATTTACTATAAAACAATAGTAACAAGTAGTCTGGTATTATGAAAGAGATAGACAAATAGATCAGTGGAATGGTTTCAAGCCACACGAATATGGCCAATTGATTTTTGGCAAAGATGCAAAGATAATTCAATGAAAAAAGAACAGGTTTTTCAACAAGTGGTGTTGGAACATTGGACGATGTTAGGCCAAAAATAAGAAATGAACATTTTCTGAAACTTTACATTTTATACAAACAACTCAAACAGAATATATATCTAAATGTAAAACATAAAACTATAAAATCTTTATAATAGGACATAAAAGAAAAATCTTGATTGCCTGGAGTTGGGCCAAGGTTCCTAGAAAGAATACCAACAGCTCAATCTGTAAATTTTTTAAAAATTGGTAAGCTGATCTTCATCAAAATTAATGACTTTTGATAAGTGAAAGACACTTTTAAGAGAATGAAAACACAACTTACAGACTGAGAAGAACATTTCCAAATCATATATCCAGCAAGGACTTGAATAAGAAACACACCACTTGATGAAAGATGGGCAAACTTTACAAAAGAGCGTATGTGGATACCAATAAGCACAGGGAAAGATGTTCAACATCATTAGCCATTAGAGAAAGGCAAATTAAAATGCAATGAGACGCTCTTCGTACCTATTAAAGTGGCGTAAATAAAAAGCTGCGGCTAATACGAAGTGCTGACAATAACAAGGAGCAACTCGAACCCTCATCCGTTGCTGCTGGGGATGCAAAATGATACAGCGACACCTGCAAACAGTTTGGAAGCTTCTTACAAAGTCACACACCTATTAAACACATCTGATCCCACTCCAACTTGTACTTGTCCTGGAGAAATGAAAACGTACATTCACACAAGCATCTGCATACGCACATTTACAGCAGCGTGGCCCCCATGAACTAGAAACAACCCCAAAGTCCTTCGGCTGATGCATGGATAACAAAGTCCTGTCCCTTCACAGTGGATGACTAACCAGAAATAAAACAGAACAAATTAATGGTGGACACGCATCCAGGTTTACTCTCAAGGCACTGTGTTAAATGAAGACGCCAAGTCTCAAAAAGTTGTGTATGGACTGCTTAATTTCATTTATTTGTCATTCTCCCAGAGGCAAAACTGTAAAGACAGACAACACCAGGGGATTCCAAGGTTAAGAGGGGATGAGGGGATGACTGCAGAGGAGCAGCAGATGGCAGGAGGCAGGTTTCTGGGGTAAGGAGGTTATTCTAAAAACCTGATACAGAAAACTAAATACCTATACACTCACGCAATTTTATTGTATGTTCATTTGGAAAATAATTTTAACAAGGACTTCTTCCTACAAAATGAATGGCTCAACTCTTGGAACCACCTCTCACTAACTGCCTCCTTGCTCCACAAGCTCCTCCTTTTCCCTATGTTCTTGTGAGCCCTTAGATATTTATCAGAATTCAATTCTCTCTTGTTAGCATCAGTAATAATCCTATTTAATCTCATTAACCTTTGTAATGTCACACATAAAAGTCTAGGTACCCATCAGCTTTCTAAGTCCACTCCGTCCTTTTCTAGTTTGCCCAAATGTAAATGATGCCGTTTGCTGATCCCTTAGGGACACTGTCGGCGTAGACAAGATGTCAGTTTGGAGCAACTATGGGTAATCCTGGGGAGCTTGCACATCTAGCTGTGAAAGTTTCTGCCTTGCATTGTCCTGGATACTTGAAGATGTCAAAATCCAACAGCCCTCTAATGGAGGCCTGGCTTTATATACTGGCATTTAATCCCAGGAATAATTGTCAGAGATTTTCAAACACACATAACAAGCCTTGTTATGAAACCATCACTATCAAATGTATATATCTTAAAGATTTTTCTTAAATCTATAATTCAAAAAGTCAGCCAACTAAAAGATATTTGGGGGACACTCAGAACCTGTTTACCCACAGGCTAGACCTGGACTGGGATTTAATGCAGAGTGGGAATCCTAGCAGGTGCTTAAAATAGAGTGACGGTTGTTAAACTCCTGCTAAAACTTCCATCTATACCCACATCTTGTTTTATTCCTTCTTTAAAACTTCACTGCCGTGCTTACCGAGGGGCCGTTTTTTCTGCTGTCTGCTGGACCCCTTCACACACACTCGCACAAGTGTGCCTTGTCTATTTAAAGGCAATTGAGTTGCTAATAGTCAGCTACTTCCAAAGTCGCCTGCTGCAGATGATGATATATTATGGAGCATCTGATGCCAGAAACGTAGCCGGGGAAAGTGGGCTGTGTTTTCGCTGAACTCCCATTAATTAAAGGACCGGCGTATCTAAGAGCAAGCGCCGCAGTCTGCGGCCAGGGCTCCACGCTGAACGGCCCTGCTGCCGGGCGTTGCCACGTGAACCGGCTTACGAGGCACCGGGGACGCTCGAGGAGAGACCAACATATTTTTTCCCATTTAGCAGCACCAAATACTCTTGCTTCTTTCCCTATACATTTCTTCTGAAACACTTAAGCAAGATAAGATGCTCTCACTAACCCAGATAGAAATGTTTTAGCTCATTAAGCCCTTTCTTCCAGAATACTAATTCTGTGCTTGACTGGTGCTTTATTACAGATAAGAGAATAATTCAAAATTAAAAGACCTGAATGAAGCTCTTCTAAGCTCTTAGGCCATTTGAGGGAAAAAGTGCTCATACCCAGTGCAACTTTTTAATAATAAAATGGACACAAACATTTGTTCAAAGTTCTCATAGCCCAATTTTACCTCATTTTCTGCATTGCATTCAAATGTGCGATGTAAATAGCTTTTCAGAGTCCTACAACTGCCTTCTCCTCCTGGGCGTATAAGCTTTCTCGGGCTCCCTTTCTCTGCTCCGGGCTGAAATCCAGGGGCGGGCCGGGCTCTCGGGTTTCTGGGCCGCCCCCTGCTGGCCGGCAAGCACACTGCCCACCTGCGCGGACCCAGACCCGCCGTCTCCACGGTGCGGGGCTCCCGCAGCAGCTGAGCTGGGTGCTTAGCGTCAGCAATGCTCCAGCAGGACTTTGGTTTTGGTGAACGGTCTTTAGGACAAATTTGTTGCGAGCTTTTGTCATTAGACGCTCACAAGGCACGCCCGTGAGGGTAGCTAAATGCAGGAAGCAAATGGCACCCAAGGGGCGCACAAAGTCCAGAAGGCACTGTCTTTCAGCGACCCTCCTCTCCACTCCCCAACGCCACCTCCTCCCCCAGCAGGCTTGTCCCTGAAGCATCTAAAATCGAATTCCATTTGTAATACAAAATAGGCCCAAGATGTCTGCTGCACAGAATTGGGCATTTCACCCCAGCAGCTGACATGGGGAACAAAAGATTTTTCCTACAAAGGCATTTCCAGAGTCTTCCCACACCTGGAACATCACCCACCCCACCCCCCATAGCAGTGAACTGAGCCCAGAGGGCCCACTGCCTCCCCCAGGCCGCCTGCTATGGGGCACACTGGCAGGGGACCCTTCCTTGGCCTGCAGCAGAAAAGCGGGCAGGGAGCAGATTTCTTTTGTCCTCCAATATTATGCAAATAAGCAAATCAAATTAAGTACCTGAGTTTTTTTTTTTAATTAAGGGTTTTGATTAGACACAGATCTCTTGTAGGCAGAATAAGAAATTTTATTCCAAAACCCCAGACACCTCGGCTCTTCTGCAGGTCCTCAGTCAGGGCAGGGCCCCAGAATGGCGGGAGCTCATCTTTTGATTTCCAGGTGGGTGGGCACCTGGGACACAGTGGTAAGAATGAAGCCTGAGAACAGCAGAGGGAGAGAGCAAAGTCCTGTAACTCCTACAGAAAACAAACACGGCTGCTCAGCTCCTGACTTTGTGTGCAACATAAAAGAAATAAGCAATCTAGTCCATATCTACCAGAAGAGGCTGACTGAGTCTCATAAACCAGAACTTGAATGTTGGAAGACCTGACAGCACCAACCAAGACCGGACACTAGAGATCCCAGAACTGGAGGGTTTTATAGTTGGAGGGTTTTGGAGCCCCTGGATGTGACCCTCTTCTTCAGGAGGGGTCTTTACCTTCTACCCCATTCCAAAGGGTTTAGTTCTTGTAAGAAGCAGGCAGAAGCTGTAGATGCTAAGGGAGAACTGCAAAGGAATCATACACAGACACCAAAATAATTATTTTCCAACAACTGAAGCCAGCTTTCATCTTGTGTGTGGTGGGCACTGACCTGAGCACCGCCCCTGTGTTATCATCTCATCCCAATTCCACACAACTCCGTGATGTCGGTGGTGCTCTTAAATTCACTCCCACTCTGCAGATGGAGAAACTGAGGTCCAGAGAGTATCTTGAACAGGATCCGTAAGAAGCCAGGGTTCACACCCAGTGCTAGAACACCAGCTGGTACAGGGTAGGGATGCAATCAATATTTTTTGAATGAGCAAGTAAATAGATGAATGAAAGGTGGAACAGAACGCAGCTAAGAACATGGATTTAGAGCTGTCTCAGCGATAACAACCAGGCCATGCAGTGGCCATTCCAAGGTGAGACACTGTAATGTGGGAGAAAGAGAATGAAAACCTGGATCTCAGTCCCATGGTTTTGCCAAGCCAGTCACATGATCTTACACAGGCCTATGCTGCCCAGCGTTGTCCTCTTTACAGCAACTGGAGCTGAGCTTTGTTTTGGACAATCCTAGTTGGAGCATGGGGCCCTAGAGTTTGGCCAAGCAAGTCACATGGAGCCACTTCACACGGCTGGGTAGAGCTGAGGGTGTGTTACTAAAAATAGCATCTCTAGGAAGCGCCAAACCAGAACCATAAAGACTGTTCAGAGATGAGTCACCATGTGGAAGAAGGCCTCACCAGTCGAGTGCAGAGCCCTGGAGGAAGGCCTCGACAGTCGAGTGCAGAGCCCAGCAGAACTTCCAGGTGCTGAGGAGCAGACTCACCATCTGATCCCGCCCCTCCATACTAGCCATAGTGGACACTAGATGTAAAAGTGCAATGTTGATCTCATCCTAGTCGGAGGGACATTAATTGACATCATTTCAATTAATGGTTTATTTGATTAAAAAGTACAGACTCAAGTGTAAAATGGGTGATAAATATACCAAAAGATATTTGAACTTTCTAATAATCAATTAAAGATAAATTAATGAGATACCATATTCACCGACCAAATTGACAAAGATCAAGAAGACTAATAAAGCCCAGTATTCATTAGCATATAGGAAAAAGGAAATGCTTCTATATCACTGGTGGAAATGCTAAATGCTACGCCCTGTTGGGTCATATGTGGTAACATGTAATGGAAGCCTAAACATTACCAACAACTTTGAACAATTAGAAACACACAATAAAGGAATAACTGAATCAGATGTTCACTACAGCATTATTTATAGAAGTGAAAGGTAGAAACAAACTATTAACAAATATTCAACAACAGGAATATAGATAAATAAGTATAGTAGAATATTATGTTATCATTAAGGATGAAAATATACAGTTTTCACAACACATCTAGGAATTTGTTAAACAAACAAAAGAACACAACCAAAGAGTATAAGAGACTTACCTTGGCAGACACCCAGAAATACTATAAACACCAGGAGTCATCCCTGGGTGATAAGATAGTGGGTGATTATCTGATACTGTCTGATAATTTTGATAATCGTGTGTTAATTTTACATTCATTGAACAATCAAACCAATGAAATTATTTTAATTTTGCAAAAAAAAAAAAAAAATACAGTGAGTGAAGAGTGAAAGTCACCACTCACTGCCTAGAAAATGGACATGTGCAGCCTATAAATTACCAGAGGAAATTTCCTTTTAATTAACAAAGAATATCATTAGATAAAAATAAAAACAGGAAATCTTCAAATTAAGTTAAAATATATATAAGAAGGAAACAACAAAGCACAATGTAAGGAGACATAAATATAAGCTATTTATTCGCTGAAATATCAAATATGGTGATAGGAATAGCACATCAGCTCACCCCACCCTTATCTCTGGCCTTACTGTAATTAGAGGATATTACCAAGGACAGTAGTCAAGGCCATGTGTATGGGTACAGGGAAAAGGTAACAGGTAAAGGTACAGAGTGAAGACAAGCCAAGGACTTATAGGAATTCAGAAAAGGGAAGGAAAAAATTAATTTAGATCCCTAGCTATTACTCTACGTCCAAATAAATTCCACAGGAGTTAAAGATATAAAAAATAAATCCTTATGTTATTAAAAGAAAACATCAGTAAATATTTGTCTAATCTTGGAGTGGAGAATGTCTTTTTAATCATAATGCCAAGATAGAAACCACAAAGGAAAAGCTGAAAAAATGTTTCTATAAAATATTAAGACATTTTGAAAAATACATATAGGAAAACATGCTTTAAACAAAGATAAAAGACAAAAATAGAAAAATATTTGTAATATAACTGACGATGTTTTTACCCTCAAAATATAAAAAGCTCATAAAAATCAATAAAAATGTGTATATTGGACAATTAAGCAATAAAAGTACTGATGGCCAATAAGCCTGAAAATACGACAATGAAGAAATGCAAATGTGAATGATGAATTGACATTTTCTGGCTTCTCAAACTGGTAACAATAAACAGACTAAGGTCTATTGATAATGGACTCCTAATAATGCACCTGGGTCCCTGTGCCGCTTTGCCTCTCGTTAAATACGCTGCAAATGTATCTCATTAGCTTCATTTAGCCCCATTGCTCAGCTACAATCAACAAACCTGTTTCCTCTATGAAATGAGGAGGATGAGAGCAGAATTTACACAATCACATATCAATGTATCTGTTTTCTGTTGCTGCTATAACAAGTAACCCCCAAATTAGCACCTTACAAAAACACAGATTTACTGCTTTATAATTCTGAGTGTCAGAAGCCCAAAATCAGTCTTACTAAGTTCAAATTAAGGCTGTGCTCCTTCTGGAATGTCTAGGGGGAGAATCTTTCCCCTTCCTTGTCTTTCCAGCTTCTAGAGGTGCTGGCAGCACAGCACCTGCCATTTCTCTGCCTCCTCTTCCATCTTTCAATAATCCTGGTGATCACATTGAGCATCCCGGATAATCTTCCTTTCTCAAGAGCTTTAACTTAAAATCACACCTGTGAAGAGCCTTCTCCTGTGCAAGGTAACACATTCACAGTCTGGGGGCATCATTCTCACCCTCAGTGTGTCAATGCTTAAAACACGCCACACTCAGCTTGGCAAACAACAGCCCTTGAAACGTGTGTTAGCTGCTGTTAGGAGTTGGTAGCAGCCAAAGAAATGCCTCTCCAGGGCTGACGGCGAAGGGGAAGGAAGCCCTGGCACACACAGCTGGTGCGGGAGGAAAAACGCGAGGTGATGGGGGGGCACGGACTGGGGGGCTTCTCCTCCACCGGCTGATCCCCAGCCGTTGGGCATGGGAGCCCTGCTTACGTTCATAGAGACATCCAGGATGTCCACGTCATGGAACACAGCACACCTAACCGAAATTAATATGTGATATATAATTATTGACATAGAACTTATTTCACAATATACCAGTCAAAAGATACCAGAAATGTCATATTGTTGGATTCTATTTTCTAAACATACACACACACATATGTGTGCACATATATATATATATATAAAAAACTGGGTCTAATAATTCGAGAAAGCGGTTTATCAGGCGCGCGGTTCTGCAGGCCACACAAGGAGCGTCACACCCGCACCTGCTCCCGGGGAGCCGAAGGCTGCCCGCACTCACGCCCCGGCGGGGGCCCCTGTAGGAGTCAGCGTGAGCAGAGGTCACACAGCAAGAGAGGAGGCGAGGCAGAGTCCAGAGAGACACAGAGGGAAGGAGCCAGGCCCTTTGTACCAACCAGCTCTCAGGGGAACTAACAGAGCAGGAACTCACTCACCCCCCAGCCCAGGGAGGGCGTTAATTTGTTCCTGAGGGGCGTGTCCCCATGACCCAAGCACCTCCCATCAAGCTCCACCCCCAATGCTGGGGATCAGTTTCTCCAAGAGACGTGGGGGATCAAATACCCAAAGGCAGCTCTGCGTAGGTGAGTGCCTCTGTGAAGAAAAAGTAAGGGACGCTGTGCCCGGAGCGCCCCCACCGCTTGCCGCTGGGTGCGGGGGCCGGCTGACCTTGACTGGTGTGTATTCCCAACTTGCACAGTGGGAAGGTCCCCTGGGTCGGGAGATGACAGGTTTTCTCTTCTTGGTTACCACCACCATCTCAGAGGAAGAGACATGCGGGAGATGAGAGCCAAAAGGCCAGTAGGCAAGATGAGTAAAGCAGAAAATAATATAAAAATTTTTAAATCTAGACAAATTCCAGAAATTATTCTTCTTAGAGTCAGACCACAATTGACCTCTAGCTTCCTGAGAACAGAGGCTTGGCCCCCGCACCTCCCCTGGTGCCTGCACTTTGCAGGTGGAGCCCAGCTCCTCCCCACCTTGTTGGAGCTCATACCCTGGACCCCCACACATGTGCACTCTGCCGCCTTCTTGCCTGGCTAGACCCCGCGTCATCTGCAGCACTGAGTGTAAATATGGCTTCCCTCATCCAACCAACTTCTCCTGAGCTGTCAGAGGACCCCCCACTACTGTATGTTTTCAGGCCGGTGCTCAATGTAGGTGATGAGAGATTAATGGAAGACACTCCTCAGCATTTTCCTGCTCAAGGGGCAGGGGAGGTAGGTATTATTGTATCAGCTCCCACAGTCCTTGGTGGAAGTGGCTGGAGTGTTCATTCCCAGGTGGAGGAGTCTGGGGCAGTTCATTCCCAGGTGGAGGAGGCAGGGGCAGTTCAGTCCCAGGTGGAGGAGGCTGGGGCATTTCATTCCCAGGTGGAGGTGGCTGGGCTGTTCATTCCCAGGTGGAGGAGGCTGGGGCA
This sequence comes from Loris lydekkerianus, assembly GCA_963574355.1. Classification (NCBI taxonomy): domain Eukaryota; kingdom Metazoa; phylum Chordata; class Mammalia; order Primates; family Lorisidae; genus Loris; species Loris lydekkerianus. The sequence continues at coordinate 407 of CAUYPK010085086.1, read as the reverse complement.
GTTCATTCCCAGGTGGAGGAGGCTGGGGCTGTTCATTCCCAGGTGGAGGAGGCTGGGGCTGTTCATTCCCAGGTGGAGGAGGCTGGGGCAGTTCATTCCCAGGTGGAGGTGGCTGGGGCAGTTCAGTCCCAGGTGGAGGAGGCTGGGGCAGTTCATTCCCAGGTGGAGGAGTCTGGGGCAGTGCTTTCCCGGACGGGGTCGCCAGGGGCGGTACTTACCCCGGGGGGGGGGGCTGGGCCGTTGATTCCCGGGTGGACGTCGCGGGGGCCGGTCAGGCCCAGGTGGAGGAGGCTGGGGCAGTTCAGTCCCAGGTGGAGGTGGCTGGGCCGTTCATTCCCAGGTGGAGGAGGCAGGGGGCGGTCAGTCCCAGGTGGAGGTGGCAGGGGGTGTTCATTCCCAGGTGGAGG
>CAUYPK010085084.1:0-18813 GCA_963574355.1 Loris lydekkerianus | reverse complement strand
AATTAAAAGATTATCATACACAAAGCCCAGAAAAAAAAAAAAGAACTATCACCTGATTTATCATAAGGACACTTGTACTAGACTGTTTATTGCAGCCCAATTTACAATCGCCAAAATGTGGAAACAGCCTAAATGCCCACCAACCCAGGAATGGATTAACAAGCTGTGGTATATGTATACCATGGAATACTATTCAGCAATTAAAAAAAATGGAGACTTTACATCATTCATATTAACCTGGATAGAAGTGTAAGACATTATTCTTAGTAAAGCATCACAAGAATGGAGAAGCATGAATCCTATGTACTCAATTTTGATATGAGGACAATTAATGACAATTATGGTTGGGGGGGAGGAGTAGAAAAAGAGGGAAGGAGGGAGGGGGTGGGGCCTTGGTGTGTGCCACACCTTCTGGGGGCAAAGACATGATTGCAAAAGGGACTTTACCTAACAAATGCGATCAGTGTAACCTGGCTTATTGTACCCCCAATGAATCCCCAACAATAAAAAAAAAGGCCCCCCCCCAAAAAAAAAAGATAAGCTTGTGGAGGGCAGATTTATCTCAGTAGGGTCAGAGTTATCATGTCGATTCCACACAGATTCACTCTGGGTGTCCCAATGCTGCCTCCTCTCTCAGCCCCTGAGATCTCTATGCAAACAGCTTGGCCAAACCTGCTTAGAAACCCAGGCTTTCCACCAGCCTAAGGTGGCCACTTTTGGTTCTACTAAAGCATGTTAGTCATATGCTTCTAGATAATAGAAGAAGTCCCTTGGGTAGTGAAGAAGGATTTTTTTTTTTTTTAGGGGGGGGACAGAGTCTCACTTTGCCACCCTTGGTAGAGTGCTGTGGTGTCACAGCTCACAGCAACCTCCAGCTCTTGGGCTCAGGTGATTCTCTTGCCTCAGCCTCCCAAGTAGCTGGGACTACAGGTGCCCAACACAATGCCTGGCTATTTTTTGTTGCAGTTTGGCCGGGGCTGGGTTTGAACTCACCATCCTTGGTATATGGGGCCGGCGCCCTACCAACTGAGCCACAGGAGCCACCAGTGAAGAAGGATTTTTTTATTTTCATCTGGAGAATGTTGTTTTTAAGAAATGGGAGAAGGCCGGGTGCTATGGCTAATTCCTGTAATCCTAGCACTCTGGGAGGCCAAGGCCAGTGGATAGCTTGAGCCCACAAGTTTGAGACCAGCCTGAGTAAATGGGAGACCCCATCTCTACTAAAAATAGGAAAAAAAACAAACAAAAACAAAAAAAACCCCCAAAACAAAAAACAAAAAACTGAGGAGAGAAGATTGCTTGAGCTCAAGAGTTGCAGGTTGCTTTGAGATATGACACAATGGCACTCTACCCAGCTTGACAGCTTGAGACTCTGTCTCAAAAAAAAAAAAAAAATAGAAAAAGAAAGAAAGAAATGAGAGAAGACTAATTGTAAAGGATACAGAGGCACGTGTGTGGGCATGCATGTTTATACACGTGGTTCTCATTCTACTCAGAAGCCAAATTATTAAGATCAAAGGTAAACACTGCCCCTAAATTATTAAGTTTCTATTCATACACTTTGGAAGAGTGCACATTCCTGCATGTGTGCGTGTGCAGTGTGTGTGTGAACAGAAAGGGTTCTCAGTATACAATCATCCAGAAACCATGTTTTTAAGCCAGGTGTTTAAATTCGAAACATGTACCAAAGAGATTATAAAAGGTAAATGCCCTGGGTTTCCCCATTCAAAAATAAATAAGCCTATAAGACAATTTAACTATTATTGTACATTTACTCCCCAACATTTAAGAAATATTAACACGGTCTCACCTTTTCTTTTGAACTTCATAAAGAAGAGTTGGGGGCGTTACTCACTTCTCCGAGGCCCTCAGACGCTTCTTTCCTTTGTCACAGCCTTTCTTATCAACTTAACACCCCTCTTCTCTCCCTAGTAAACACAAGTCCTCCCCACCACAGCTCCCCAGACACCTGTTAGGTAATAGATGGAAACCACCATTTAAGTCAAATGCAAATGCTGAAATTTGTTTTACTTTGGTGTACCTTTTCTTGTATTTACATAAGATATTTTTGTATACATGTATAATTTTATATGTACACATGTGTGAACAGGATTGATGTATGTACCAGGTGTCCATAAAGTTCATGCTAAATTTAAAATAGTTGTCTATTTTAAAGCACACAAATTTTATGGACACCCTGTATTAGGGGCATTGTAGATAAATATTATTCAGACAGCTAAGTGTCATCTATAAATTTTCAAAGATAATCACCTTCATGTAAAACTGAAGAACCTCCACCGCTGGCTACCTCCCTACATTGACCACTCCTTAAGCTGATTAATTTTCGTAGACCAGACATGCATCACATGTACGGATCAGTTCAGTAGGCCTAGTTCCTTATGTGGACCATCTCCCTATGTTGACAGATTTGTACTGTCCTTGGGTGGTCAAAGTATAGAGATTCACCTGTGTACGTTATGATTTGAAATGCTTTATTAGACACAGTTGTCTTAGGAAGTTTTGACTTGTAATTATAGAAGGTGCCAAAAAAATATGTATACACACATTTTAGGCAAGGAAAAAACTGTATTAAAATAGTAATACTCAGTATATACTGATATCATTTGTTATCTTGTATTTTGTATCTCTTGTAATTGCAGAAGTCCAATGTGACTTGAATATTACAATTTTAATATAGATTTTTTCTTTCTTAAAATGTGTATACATATTTTGGCCCCCTCTATATTTTTACATGATCCATTCCAGCCACATATTTCTAAGTATTTACTTTCCCACTTTCTCCTTAATAAATGGTCCAGTGCAGTAAAGGGTAACTGATTCATTAAAATGTACAGAGATGGGAGGCTTCTTAATTCTAATTTTGTTGAAGAGTTGTTCTGCATGTTTGCCACAGGCCCCTGGTTCTAGAACTGCTAGTTTAATATTCTGGAATCATTTGTTTGGCTTTTTTTTTTTTTTTTTTTTTTTTTGTTAACTTACCTCTGGCTACAATCTGTAAATAAAATGAGTTTGGGTCAATTTTGCTGTGTCTATCCTTCAGTGTTTCAATTTAGTTTTAAAACCAAATGCTGTTTTGTGAACATACCTTTAAGAAATGGATTGCTAATAGATAAACACAGTAGAAAGGCACAATTACCCAGCTAAGAATGCTGGGAGTCATTTCTGAGCCGTTACAGAGATGAAGATGCTGGAAGGTTTATTGCCTTTAATTTTCACAGCTCTTCCTCCCCCACCCTCCTCCCTCACCCTCCATATGTAGGTGTTAGGAGATCTTTAGAAGAGCTTGGCATTTAGCTTTGAAATGAATACAAGTTTTTGGTTTTTAACAACCAGGGTTAAGTTTTCATAGGTAATTTAGCAAATGTCAAACTTTTCTAGAAACGTGGATTTAATTTCTATAGCCAAGCTGGTGATTTTCATAACCAAGATGCCTCAGAACATGGGTGGCTTTCAACTCAAGGCAATCCCCATCACGATTCACCGTCAAAAACTCCTAGTCTCCTGAGAAGACCTGCACCTTGCTCTTCTTAGCATTTCTGCCATTCTCTCACCTATTCTGAATTCTCTCTACTCCCACAAGTCAGTATGTTAAGGTGGATACAAATATCGGCTATTTCTTTTTCCTTTAGATTTCTCCTTATCATATAAATAAAATTCACTTTTCTTGATAATAACATGTTTTCCTTTCTTTCAAGGATGAGAACAAAATAGTGAATTGAGGTTGTGGCCAGCCAATCAGGGCATATTTGTTGAATGGCCATTGCCTGCAAGGTCCTCACTGCAATATTTCTATTTGGTTACCCAGTAATAATTTCCACTTTTTTCCTCTGTCAACAATATCTTGCTTTATTTTAATGACTTTTCTTTTTTCATTGTGCATGTCATTTGGTTTATGTCAAAGTCCTCCCAGAATGAAACTGATCCCATGTCTCCCTATCTTATGAGTCAGTCTAGTCAATTGGAGTTCACCATCTGACTCAGTGATTGGTTAAAAATAGACATGTGACCTGATGAGAACTAACCAGAGTTGAGAAGGACCATCAATAATGATCTTTTTTTCTTTTAATGCCATTGGGGTTGTTGAAAAATAAATCACAGGTTTGGTACTATGTGTGTCTATCTATGGGAATAGCCTGCTTGAGAGTGAAGCTACTTCAGGGAAAATCGGAGTTGATGTGGGGAAAGGAAGAGTCAGCTTTAAGCTCCTGGAGCTGAGGAATCTTTCCTCAGCCTTCTGTTTATCTTTCCTTAAGCCAATTGGAGTTGAGTTTTCTATTATTTGCAATTGAATGAGACATGTTCCTTTCCCCAAGAGCTATTGTGAGGACATGATAGTACCTGGTTGTGTTTGTTATTTGTGGGAGATATTCCTGTGAGTAAGGGGTGTCTGGAAAGGCTTCACATCATTGGGGACTGGAGTTTCACTCATGCTTTGGAGAATGCACAGGATTTGGAGAGCCCGAGGGTCCTCGTGTGCTTGTTTGTCCCCCCTTCTACTCCACCTCCCTGATGCATTTTGGTCTCCTTTTCCAGTCTTCTCTCTGTCCATTCATTATTGTGCCCCTGACTCAAGATTCTGTCCTCGGATGACTTCCTATCCTCTTGGTTCCGTCAAGAGCCGTGGATTTTGATTACCATCTCTGCTTTCAAATGATTCCTAAATCCATTTTTCCTATCAAGAAGTTAATTTTAAATACTAGACCACTTTTTCAATTGGGAACAGGGCTAACCTTTCAGTCTCGGAGGCCTCTCACCCCTGACCTACTAAACTCATCAGTTTCTCCCTATCTCTAACTCCTCTCTCTTACCTCTCTTCCAGATCGTGGCCCTGATTTTAACTGATGAGACTATGATCCTCTATTGTTCACTTCCAGAACAAAACCCTGGGTTCATCTGGATGCCTCTCTCTTTCAACTGAAATCATTGAGTTTATTCTACCCCCTCACAATCTCAGAGATCTACTCCTGTGTTCTCCTCTTCATTCTTCTGCCCTTGGTCTCTTCGTTTCTTAGCAGAATTTTTTCAATGGCTTTCTAGATGATTTACTTTATAACTTTCACCTTTCTACCATAATACACACATACATATGTGTAATATACTCTAAGAATAGGTATTGCCTGCATCAGAGAGTCATAAACTATAAAAATTGTACATGTTTTCACACATTCTCTATGTCCAATGTAATCTTTCCCTCCTTTTCTACCTGGTAAACTGCTCCTCACCTCTCAAACTCAGTACGAATGTCACCACCTTTTAAAAAATGTCTCTGCTCTTCCATTGTACTTTTATTGTTTTCTATGCTCCCTGCACTTTGTCCTCTTGTAGAGCACACTAATATCTCTGTGACTGTCTTTCACTTGATGGTGTTACACTTTTCTTGGCATCCCAAGGACATAGATAATGTAGTATTATCCAACACAGAGGGGAAGATCACAAATGGTTTTTTAACAAATGATTGAAAAGCAGAAGGGACAGAGGTAACAAAACCAAAGAGGTTGGTTTTTTTTTTTTTTTTTTTCACCATGCAACAAAATGTTTATTCACATTTTGAACAGGGTCAGCTATTACTGAAACTGGTAATTTCTAAACTTAAATTGGGGCAAATGGCTGTAGTGCAGAGTAATGCCATCATTGAGCATTGTAAGTGTAAGACTGAAGAATTGACAGCCACTCCTCAGATGGAGGACCAGGTGCAGGACTGACTCTTTCTGTATATTGTAGTCAGAAGGAGTATGACCATCTTCAAGTTGCTTGCCTACAAAGATGAGATCTTGTTGTGGATGTTGTGTAAGTGTATTTATTGACAAAAAATATTTAATTTAATTGCGAATTTAAAGTATCTATGACAATGACTCACAGGGTTGACTCTGGAAATCAACTAGATGTATCAGTCAGTGTAGGTTAGTTGCTATAACAAACCTCAAATCTGATGTCTTGACCCAGTGGAAGTTTGATTCTTGTTTGTGCAAAATGCAATGAAGATGATTTGGGTAGATGGGTGTGCCGTAAGCAGTGAATCAGAGAACAAGCTATTTCTGTCTTGTGGCAGTACCATCTTGGAGCTTAAAGATTGCCTTGTTACCATCTAGTTGGCTGCAGGGGTAGTGAGGAGAGCATGCAACCTGCTCCCTGTCCTCTTTTGGCAGAGTATAGCTGACTAGGATTCCTGGCCAGGACTCAATCATGTGGTCCTAACTAGTCTAAGGGGGCTAACAAATAGGAAGAAAGTGACATTGTGACCACAGAACATTGTTAATTCTGCACAGGGGAATCAAAACAAGAAGAGTGTGTATTTAAAGCAAACAGTAGCTCAGTGGAAAATACATTTCACAGCTCTATTTTATCTACCATGAGAAGTCTATCTTTAAAAGATCTGCAAAAAATTATGGAAGTCATGTGCCATTATTTTTCAACTTTGTAAATGGTTGCTTTGTACTCGTTCCAGTAGACAGGATAATTTAACAGCAGTGACTCTATCAGCATCACTGTCACCATCATCATCACATATGCATTAAAAGCCTCATCGCATGTATAGGTCACCGTGCCAGGTAATGGAGTTTCAAGGAGGCATAAGGCCTTGAGGATCTTATAATCAAGTTGGGAAGTCAGAGCAACTACATTTATAAGGTAAATCATTATGCAAGATGGCAGGTGCTTAATGCTAAATGAGCAGCAGAGATATAGAGAAATGGGCATCCTGGGGACAGGTGTAATGCCCTGGAGGAAATATGGGGTTTGCCTGCATCAGAGTCACACACTATGGAAAATGTAAGGGCCTTGAGGGAGGTAGACTTGTTTCTTCATTTTATTCGCAAATGCAGCAGCTTATTTGTCAATATACATCCTCTATCTCTTGTTTCATGTAGGATCCTTTCTATGAGCCTGGGCTGACTCGATTTTTACCCAGAGACTGTGGCAGTATGGTGGTGTCTCAGTTCCATACCTAAGCCTTAAAAAGATCTCTTAGAATTCAAATTCTGCCTGGGTGTGCAACCTGTTTTCTTCTCTGCTGCATATTGGAAGAAGAGCTGCCTTGGGCTGCACCGTGAATTCGTGAACGTTAAGGAAAGCTGATGAGCAAAAAAGAAAAAGAAAAAGAAAAGAAAAAGAGGTCTGGGCATAATTTTCGGAACATCTAATGTCAGAAATACACAAAACAGTCTTGAAATAATTCACACGCAGCCCATGGGCAGCAGGTTGGACATCACTGAACAGAGGGTCCAACTTCTCTGAGTTGACTGTGCTTTGAGGAAACTCCAGCAGGCCACACAGAGAGCTACAGGGAGCAGGTTGCCTAGATAGCTGGCAGCAACTCCAGTGCAGAGGGCTGGCCTGTGAGGGAGGGGGCATCGCAGACATACAGCCGAGTCAGTCATTCCTGGCAGCTCCCACCACCAGCTGGCTGTGATCACTGGAGTCAACCCCCTCAAGTGAGAACTTTCTCACAGAGTCCAGCCAACTCACAGAACCATTGTTGCTTTCAACCTAAGTTTAGGAGCAGCATGTCACACAGCAATAGATAACCAGGACAATGAGGAAACTGAGACGGCAGAGGCTGAGTGAGCCCCTCAAGGGCAAACACTATTTGTGGCAGAGCCAGAAAGGGAGATGCATTCTTCTGTTTTCTCAGCTAAGTCTTGAGACCAAATCTTCCCAAACTCTAGTGGGCCAGAATCACCTTGGGGAAGTTGCTAAAAGCTCAGATTCCTGGAATCCACCCTCAGCTATTTTGACGTCGGGGTCTGAAGTGGGGGCTGAGAACTTCCATGTCCAACAAGCTCCCAAGCAATGCTGATGCCATGTCTGTTGACTGTACTTCTTTGGAGTAGCTGTGCCTCAGACCAGACCTGAGTTGCTCTCCCAGCACAGGCTAGGAAACGTTAGCATCCGCTGTTTACCGATGGGCTTCTTCACAGTTGCCTGCTTGCTGCATTTGCAGGTTAAATAATTGAAAAGCACGAAGTGACAGGCCTTGATCAGGAAGTGCCCAGTTGTGGCTGAGCCTAATTTTAGCTTTTCCAGCTGTAAGCTGAAGAAACCATATGGTTTGTGAGGTTAGACACCCTTTTCTGAGTTCTGCTTTCTCTAGCCATGACAGCACAGGTTTCATAACCTTCTTACCAGAAGCAATTAGGGTCATCATCCAGATTTTCAGATCCATTGTCCATGGAGACACACATTAGGAATCTCCCATGGTAAATTTAATTAGTAGCACATGTGGCTCAGCCAGCAACCTGCAGTGCATGGAACAGTCACGGCTGCCCAGCCATAGCAGCTCCCTTTTCTGAAAATAAAATGGCAACTTTCCTAAAAGGTGGTGTTGATTCCCAGCCAGACATCAGGTGGAACTCTCTGCAGAGCCTGATTTCAGGTTACCAAGCAACTCACACTTCCTGCTTCTATTCAATTTAAAGAATTCACGTAGGCAGAGATGCCTCTGGGACAGGATAATGGCTTACAAATGATAATGGGAAGCATTTCCCCAGTGTACCTGCCCGAGTTGGTCACTGGCGTATTTCTGCAGATGTTCTGAACGTGATACAGTAATTATATTTACTTCTGGAATTGTTATTGAAGGTTATCTAATAAGTAATGTGGGACATCTAGTATTCTCCATTAACAAGGGGTATGCTACGAATTTGCTTTAGATTATCACTGCATAAAAAGCCTTAGGATTAATCTTCCTCCATTGTGTGCTGGAGTTTAAAGATGACCTTGTTAAGCATTAATGAAAGTCATGAGTAAACATTTGTGAAGCCTCAGTGTGTGGACAGATCCCTCCTCTGCAGATACTCCTGCTGTTTGGTATAGGCCCTATTAGATATGATGTGAGAAATTGAGGGAATAGGCTCCTTGTAATATAATCCTATATCAGGTTTAATGGATGTATTAAGTACCAGATGGTATAATTTGGCACTGACTAAAGTTATTGGTAAACTGAGAATTTTTAATGTCCCTTGTGTTTCTGGTTTGGACTAATTGATTGATGATTAAAATTTAGCCAGGGGCTCTTTGGTTTAGAGTGGGTGGTATAATCTGGACTTTCAAGGTGAAGATTTAGTTATGAAAAAGGAGCTATTGGGTCAGTTAGTGAGTGCCTATTATATTTAATTGTGATACCAATTCACACTATTGTTACAGCGATGCTTGAAGAAATTCACTTATTTTTTCCAAGGTGTTTCATTTCCAAGGTGAAACAATATTATTAAAAAAAAAAAAAAAAAAGAAAAGAAACTCAGTTAATCTCATGGTTAAAAATCACACCTATTTGCTTTTGTTTGCATTTGCTTCATGGGTCATGAAAAGACATTTTTTCTTGTGTTTATTGGGCATTTGCTTTTTTCTCTTTCTCTGGCCTACTGATGAATGTTAGCCTATTTCTTTTTAGTATTTTTTGTCTTTTTTTTTTTTTTTCATTGAGTAGAAAGAGATTTTATATACGAAACCTTGCTAACTTTGATCTTTGAGTGATGTGAGTAGGTTGGGTATTGAGGGCACTCAGGGATGGACATAAGCTGTGTGGCCTGGCAGTTGGGTTACACCAAGAGGTTTGGGGAACAAAGATGGTTTCTGTGAAGCCCACCTAAGTGTTTGCCTGTGGGGAGCAGTAAATGAAAAATATTTGCCAAAGTAGGATTCTTCTTGAGCAGCTCGCTAAAGAAGTTGAAGTTTTAGAAATATATTACTTTAATTTACATTCACTTTACAGTCCATGCACATGAGAATTATTTGAAAGAGGTTTAATTTTACTAGCTGCTGAATGCGGTAAGGTTGCTAGCAACAGAGCAGAAAAAGGGAGGCTGTTTGTTAATGCACTTGGGCTGTACTATGCCCACACGAGGCAGGGCCAATCGTGGTGGAGTCAATAAACACAAAGTTCTCTGGCTTTAAGGGTTATTTGTTTTACTGAACCAATATGTTTTTTCTTGTAACATTTTCTGTAGAGTTCTGTTTTCACCCATGTTTGAAAGGCTTGTAAATACAGCTTGAAGGTGCTACGGGAGGAAAAGGTATTGCCAACTTCATCTGGGTGGATTAAATTCCCTGTAAATGCTTCTTTCCTCATAACCCCAAACATGCTGAGCATGCATGTCTTTTGAAAGATGGCAGAACTGAACTTAAAACCTTTTTTAGATGTGAGGCAGTTATCTTTAGTAGAGTCCCCCCAAAAACCTTTAAAATGGCCAGAAGATCTAATTTACCCCAAATCTGTCACTTTTTTTTTTTTTTTTTTTAATGTATGGAGTGACTTCACTGTACTGGCCATTCTAATCAGTGAAAAAACTATATTTGGTTGAGATTTTACTTTGTTACTGCTGGGGAATTTGATTTATCTGTTCTAAGCACCCATCTGGAGTAAGTTTATTCGTATTACGTGTCATGCATACATTTATGCTACAAGATCAAAATCCTTAAATTTAGCAGCCTTTTGAAATTTTGTATATTATATAATGACAATTGCCAACACCACAATGAAGTGATTACATGGCTTTCAAAAATGGAAACATTGTACAACAAAAAAGATTACAATGTATAATGAACAAGTTCATTTACTCGAATATAAATGTGTGGTGAATAGCGGAATGCATACTTGATGAGCTGAGATGAATCTTCTGTCATTAGAAATACAATTACAGTGTAGTGAAATTTCCAAGGTCTAACAAAAGTAAATAGATATAGTGTTACCCAGCCAAAACCAGATTCAATTCCTTTCTGAAAGTTTTTTTTAATTATTCTATAAATGCAGAGGGTGCCAAAAAAATGTATACATGTTTTAAGAGATGTTATTTATGTATTATATATTATATTATGTATGTACTTTGAGCACCTCTTGTAATTGCAGAAGTCAAATGTGACTTGTATCCATCTTTTGTTATTGGTAATATAAAGCTTTTTTCTTTTCTTAAAATGTGTGTACATTTTTTGATATGCTCTGTATATCAGGTAAATTTATGGTTAATACAGACTGTGCAAAAAACTGATAACGTGTATGTGTATGTGTGTGTGTGTGTGTGTGTGTGCACATGTGTATTTTTTTTTTTTTTTTGGTTTTGTTCTTATTATTAAATCATAGTTGTGTACATTAATGCGATCATGGGGCACCATACACTGGTTTTGTAGACCGTTTGACACATTTTCATCATACTGGTTAACATAGCCTTCCTGGCATTTTCTTAGTTATTGTCTTACATGTATTTTTTTAATCAAAAGAGTATTGTTTGTCTGAGTCTACTTGGAGTGCAAGTTCAAGTCTTCCCAGGGGACTTTCAGATTCCAAACTGTAGTCACTGTACCTCACACCCTCCCTATCTTCCTGCAAACATATTGCCTCTCGTTATGTATTAAAGGTCCCCTAACAAAGTCATTTCACAGGAAAAGATCCAAGAATCCCAATCCTCTAAAATGATAACCACATTGAATGCCAACTCGGGGTGAGCACAGCATGGTGGGGGGGGGGGGCTCCCTGACATTGCAGTCATATCAAAATGGACTGGTTGACCTTAGGTAAGTTACTTAGCTTCTTTGAGTTTCCTTTAATTACTCTAAAATGAAATATCCATAACATCCTCCCAGCATTCCCATGAAGATGAAGTGATATGTTTTAGGTATTGCTGGTATTATTGTACGTTGCTCACGATTAGTTGGTAATATTATTTCCTTTTCTCTAATGTTAGTTCCTTTCTTTTGCTAATTGCAACATGGTTTTCTCTGCCAAGGTAATGAGTTTCTCATGTCCCTTTCCCTGTTACACCAGGTAGGAATGTTTCATCTATAAGTAACTTAACATCCATCTCAGACTAAACAGTAAGGATGTTTGCTTTATTATCACATAGCAACAAGGCCAGAGAGAGGTGGCTGTAGACATGGGACGTGGCTCTGTGATGTCATCACAGATGCCTTTCTCTGCTCTACACCTTCATCATGTTGGGTTGGTTCTTCAATCCTCTGTCCCTGTGCTTACATGACAGCTGCTACAATCTCAGGTATCACGTGCAGCCTGGACCACAGAAGGAAAGTATTGTTTCTTCCTTGCATCTCTGTTCATCACGGTGAAAAAGTTTTCCCTGTCCTTCTGGAGGAGACTTTTCCTCAGGTCCCATGGACCCAAACGGGGGCATATTCCCTTGTCTCAGTTTCAAAAGAGGGCTGGGGAAGTGACTAGGACCTTTCAGCCTCCTTTTGAGGAGAAGGCCAATGGGAATGCTCCCAGTGGTATCTGCCCCATCCCTAAATCATCTGAGGTACTTATCTTGGTGTGGGGCAGTAGAGATGATGTGAGGTGTGTGGCAGAGGCACGGTCATCAGTAATAGATCATTTTAAAGCCATGGGAATGTTTCTCACAGAATCAACATGTGACTTGTGGGGCAGAAATTGATTTGAGCAGCAGGGAATGCCCTACAGACTTTCTCCCATGGCATCAGAGGTGAAAATCATCTCACCCTTTACAGGAGAGTTTTGGGTTTGTGAGAGCCCCTGAGACTTTGTCATAATCTTAGTCATGAGTTGGAAACCACTGTCTGAGGTCTGGACTAGTGCCCCTGGGATGGATAAGGGGCTGCAAAGACAGTGACAGTGCCTCTGTTCCACCCAGACACAATGGTGAGACCTTTGGGATTTGAGGAGAGCAGCCAGAAGGGCTGAAGAGGAGAAACACACTTCAGCTGAATGTTGTCATGGCTACACAGGATGCCCCAGGCTGCAGACAGCTGTTCTGCAACCACAAGGACCCCAAACTAAAGAACCAATCCAGTATGGTGAAGGTCAACAGCAGAGAGAGGAAGCATTGATGACACAGCTTAGCCCCTGTCCCATCTCTGTAACCACCTCTCTCTAGGCTTGTTGCTATGTGACATAATGAATGTCCTCATCGTTTAGCCTTAGATGGGTATTATCACAGCTGAAACATCCTACCCAATACCTGTGAGAAGGGTGGGCCCCTAACATTGACATGTGTTCATTTATTGTACAAATATTCATTGAGAACCTACTGTGAGCAGGCTTTGGACTGGGTGCTGGGCATTTACCAGGACAGTCCCTGTCTTCAGGGAGTTCCTGGTCAGGTGACAGAGGCAGCTGAGCATGGACAACTTTACTCCATTCAGTTTATTGGGTTATTTCAGTTATTAGTTTTATATCGTGCTGTGGTGAGCCCTGGGCATGGAGCTCTGGGTAGAAGGAGGGTTGTTAGGAAGTTTCAAAGATGACAAGTGTAAAAGTTGTAAAGTTAGCGCAGGGATACAAGGGCAGAAGTCCATTCCAAGTCACGAAATACTAATAAATTCCACCAGTGGCATTGTACTCCATGCTTATATTATTACGTAAATCATCTGTAGTCTTTACAACAGCCGGGCAAGGAGGGTAGCATTGCCAGGTCCTTGCCTCCACTTTACAGGTGGATCATCCGAGGCATGAGGTTAAATGCCTCGTTTACAGCCACATAGAGAGTGGAGCAGCTGGCATCAGAGTCCAGGCAGGTTTGAGGTGGAGCGTGAAGCTTCTAAGCTGATCACTCTGCCTTACCATTGGCCCCAGATGGCCCCCCTAGCTCTAAGAATCAGGGTTCAAGAAAACGACAAGTGGGACACGGGAACAGGTTGTATTAAGAAGTGCCCTGTCTCACTGGCCAGCAACTCTGACTGCAAGCTTCCCATGTACACAATGGTCTTGCAAGCGGATCAGCTCCCTCACTAGTTACACTACCCCCAGGCTATGCTCAGGAGAAAGAATGCACATCTCACAAGTCTTATATGAAGAGTCCAAGGAAACCCCCTTAATCTAGAATCCTGCGGATATTTGATTATAACAGAAACCAATTCAGAGTCTATGGACTATAAAGCCTCAATGTGTTGGAATCTTGGTTTATCTCTTTGAGATCCCATCCTGTACTTCTATTATTATTTTTTTGCACTGTGTATCATTCCTTTCTGCATTTAACAAAGAAGACACAGGTTTTCAATTCAGACCTTTGAATCCTACCTGTACCACTTGCTATTTTTTTGAATCTTAAGTTCGTTGAACTTTCAGAGCCTCCATTTTCATTATTGGTTAAAATGGTTGCTGTGGTTTGAGCATCTACCCCAAAAGTTCCTGTTTTGGAATCTTGCCCCCACTGTGGCAGTCCTGGGAGGTGGTACCTTTAAGAGAAGTTTAAATCCTGAGGGCTCCACCCTCATGAATAGATTAATGCCAGTTATTGAGGGGGTGAGTTACTTATAAACTCAGGTTTATAGGGTGTGGCCACCTCCTCCCGTCTCTTCTGACAGGTGTGGCCCCCTCCTCCCATCTCTTCTGCCAGGTGAGGGCACAACAGCAATGTGCTGTTTTTGGAGCTGAGAGGGGCCAGATCATAAATCTTCTGGAGCCTTGATCTTGGACCTCCCAGCCTCTAGAACCAGGAGCAAATAAATTTCTACTCATTATAAGTGACTCAGTCTGTGGTATTCTGCTATAGCAGTGCTGAACAGACCAAGACAAGGGGCCACTCGGAACACATTCCCAGTGCTATTCCCGGAGTTGATGAGCTAATATTTGTAATGTGTCTGGCCTTGCCACCCACCTCTCTTCCTCCTTTATGCCTTTAAGCCACCTGCAGATTTTCAACCAGAGAGACTTGACATTTCCAAGTCTGTTGCTTTAGCCAGTAATGCAAGTTACACAGTAGAATCACCTAAGGGGCTTTAAAAAAATACCAATGCCCAGGCGTCACCCCAGACCAATTAAATATGAATTATTGGGGTTCACTATTGTTTTTGTAATACATTCCTGGGTGACTGCAATGTACAGTGTGGGCCAAGAACCACCAAGCTAGACTACTGCTTCTCAACTTTAATGAGCGTCCAAATCTGGATTTGTGGTAAAAACTCAGCTTTTGCTTCAGTAGGTCTGGGGCAAAGCCTGAGACTGCAGTTCTAACAAGTTCTGGGTGGTACTGATGCTCTTGGTCTGTGGACCACACATTGAGAGGATCCCAGAAATAAGATTACTCTGATGGATGGAAGATTGTTTGCCTTAAGGCTAAGGCAGCTAAATAATGTTCCTGAGTCCTAGAGGGGTACCTCCTTTCTAAAATAAAAGTTTAGGCAAGTGGACTGAATCGAAGTGGCCCACATATTTTGCCTCCTCTATTTCCTCATATCAAAAGGCCTTAGCTGAGAGGTTTGGGGACATAGAGAGGGAACTTAGGGTTTCAATCATGGCGGATTCTCGGTAATGCTTAGATGAACTGAGGCTTCTATTGGTGATTGAAAGTGCTCAGGCACCATAGGATGTTAGGTTTATACCCTGCAGATGACATTGCCCTTTGGCTCAGTAGAATGACCACGTAGGTCTCCATAGAAGGTGAATCTCAAATTTCACATGTGTAGAGTGGGGAAGAGTTAGGGGTGGAGCCTTGTTCCATGGGATCCCTTCCCAGAGTTTCTTCTGATCAGTTGGTTTGGGTAGGATCCTAAGAATTCACCTTCTAACCAGCTCCCAGGTGATGCTGTGGATCTTGATCAGACCTTGGGAAGAGCCAGCAAAGAGACATTTGACTCACAGCTGCCAAGCAAAGACTCTCATAGGTTACTTTTCTTCTGGAAAGAGGTGTGAGTGTTGACCATCCATGGATATGGGGTAGTTGCTTCTCCACTCAGTTCCCCTTCCAGGCAAAATGGAGAGTAAAACTGAGGGTGAGCCTGCAGGGTATCATGAGAGGGGCGTCCTGAATGTCTTCAGCCACTTGAAGGAGGATGCCCAGTGCCAGGTGGCACTGATGCTGCTCTGCTTTCCAGAGGGCTGGTTAGATTACTTATAGCTACAACCAGGGAACAGTCTGGCCTCTCGGGGCTGCCTTTCCTGGGAATCTGGGCATAGGAAGCAGCAGCCATTTCCCCTAACACTCCTGGACAGACTCCCGGGGATGCTGCGATGTGAACACGTTAGGGGCCAGATACACAGGAGCCCGACTTCATTTCGGATTCAGCTGAATTCAGCCTGCTCATCAGCCCTACTTTTAAGACAACTCCATCCCCTCTGACTAAAATGTCACCTCGAGTCAATAAACTGCTAACAGGATTAAAGATGGCGGCCAAGTAACAGCTTCCCTGCACAGCGAGTCTGGGGAGACAAGACTTCAGGCATCTCTGGCTGGTGGGATCTGCTTATGATCATCGCTTTGAGGATACAGAGAGCCAGCAAGGGACTTCTGGACCCAAGGAGGAGGACAAAAACAGTGGAAAACTGGCAGGGGGTTGCCTGCGTTCGATTGACCTAATCACACCGGCAACCGTGAGTACAAGCAGCAGTGAGACTGCAAACCGGAAAGGCCTTACCTGTGAACTGTTTTGGTGTTCTTGGATTTGGCACTCAGTTGAGCTGCTTTGGGGAGAGCTTGAGCAGGAGTGTGGAGAACTTTGGGCATTGTCTGAAGCCCCAGACTGAGCCACTGAGCAGGGTCCAGGAAGCCATTGCAAAAGAACTGCACCAGCAAGCTCCACCCTTAGGGTCCCAGAGCAAGGATGGGGGGGGGGGACAAAGTAACCTAGTGACTGACCAGCCTAAAGGCGGGGACTGAGCTGCCTTACACCCTTAATCCTTGGGGGCAGAGTGAGACGGTTTTGGCACACTGGAGCCTTGGGCTGTTGCCCTGGGTAGAGTGCTGTTAAGTCACAGCTCATAGCAACCTCAAACTCCTGGGCTTGGTGCCACCCAGACCTCCATAAGAGCTGTGCAGCAACCCCCAACCGGTGACCTGCACCCACCAGGCCTCCGCATTCCCTGACAAGGAACTGCGGGACCACGCAACCCTGCATCCTCCCTCCTGTGTCCTCCCAGCCTCCACACTAGCCCATTCATCTGGCTAGGGACTCTGGTAGCTACGTGCCCTCTGGAGCCCTCCTTGCCCTCCATGCGCAGAGCCCTTCTCATGGCCAGAAACTGCTGGAGCCTTGGGCTCTCTGTGCCAAAGTCACTGGGTGCCAGGCACTCCCAGAACTATGCGCACCAGCCCTAGCCCTGTTGCTGGATCCGGGTGTGTCACACATCGGAGTTGCTTCCACAACCAGAACTCCCTCGCTAGAGCAACCCCAGAGGGGTTGCTCCCTACAAAGGATCACTCCCTACACAGAGTCACTCCCTACAAAGATCCAGCAACAATAGAGTGATCCCACTGGGGTCTAATCTCGTAGAGACACCTCTCCAACTCTGAGGACGGCCAGAGGCAATGGTGAAAAACAATCATGAGGCGAAATCAATAGAAAAATTCTGGCAATATGAATAATCAGAGTAGATCGACTCCCCCAAGGATCAATGGGGGAAGAAACAGCACAAGACCCCATGCACAAACAAATAGCTGAGGTGTCAGAAATTCAATTCAGGATCTGGATAGAAAATAAGATCGAATTAGAATTCCAAAAGTTATCTCAAGAATTCAATGGATTCAAAGAGAAAATTACCAAAGATTTTGAATCATTGAGAAAAGAAGTTGCATCCCTCAAAGATCTGAGAAACACAGTAGAATGGAGCAAGCAGAAGAAAGGATTTCTGACGTTGAAGACAAAGCTTTCGAACGTTCCCACACCCTCAAAGAAGAAGAGAAATGGAGAGCAAAAACAGACCACTCACTCAGAGAGCTCTGGGATAATTCGAACAAAACCAATATTCATCTTACAGGAATCCTGGAAAGTGACAAAGTGGCATCACAAAGCACAGAGTCTCCTCTCCATGAGATTATAAAGGAGAACTTTCCAGATATGCCAAGAGATTCCAAAATTCAGATAGCAGACAGTTTCATAAATCGAGCACAACTCAACTTGAATAAGACATCCCCCAGACACATCATAATCAATTTCACTAAAGTTAATATGAAGGAGAAAATTCTGGAGGCTGCCGACGAAAGAAAACCATTACCTACAAGAAGAAGAATATTAGATAACTGCAAATCTCTCTGCTGAAACCTTTCAAGCTAGAAGAGGATGGTCATCAACTTTTAATATCTTAAAAAAAAATAACTTTCAACCCAGGATCCTATACCCCGCTAAACTGAGCTTCATTTATGACGGAGAAATAAAATACCTCAATGACATTCCCATGTTGAAGAAATTTGCCACAACTAAACCAGGACATTCTCCAGGACATTCTTAGATCTATCCTCCATAAAGATCAGCGTAATTCTCCACCACAAAAGTAAACCCACCCCCAAAATTTTTTTATCAAATTCCAACTTCCACAGTCGCAAAAGGATTAAAAATGTCCACCGGACTCTCGAAAGGCTTATCAATATTCTCAATTAATGTGAATGGTTTAAATTGTCCTCTAAAGAGACACAGGTTGGCTGATTGGATAGAAAAACTAAAGCAAGATATCTGCTGCATCCAGAAATCGCATCTTACATTAAAAGACAAATATAGACTCAAGGTGAAGGGATGGTCATCTATATTCCAGGCAAATGGAAAGCAGAAAAAAACAGGCGTTGCAATCCTGTTCGCAGACACAATAAACCAACCAAAATAATTAAGGATAAGGATGGACACTTCATATTTGTTAAAGGTAATATTCAATATGATGAGATCTTAATTATTAATATTTATGCACCCAACCACAACGCGCCTCAATTTACAAGAGAAACTCTAACAGACATGAGCAATTCGATTTCCTTCACTTCCATAGTAGTTGGAGATTTTAACACCCCTTTAGCAGTGCTGGATAGATGCTCCAAAAAGAAGCTAAGCAAAGACATTTTAGATTTAAACTCAACCATTCAACATCTGGACTTAACAGACAATGGAAGCTAAACAACCTTATGCTGAAGG